>CM031241.1:673398270-673460770 GCA_018340775.1 Taxus wallichiana var. yunnanensis | reverse complement strand
GATGGGGTAGGAGACCGGACACTTGCCCCCCCGAGAGTGACATGATAACGGCGACAGATAACATGAAGTAAGTATTGTATAGTATGGTTTGTACTTTGTATAATAAAGCATGATGATGATGTGCTAATATGATTTGTATCTTACAGGTGATGAGTGTTAGAGCTAGATCGTGGATATTTTTGTACACATGTTGAACCACAATGTGCCCCTAGATGTCCTTGTTAGAGGGGGATATTGGAGTGTCTAGATCACATTGTCGGTGAGCATGCCCATCTCTTTGATCCCGTGCGGTGGCGAAACCACATGTGTGGTATTATGATCGAGTGTGATAAGGTGAGATCCGAGCTTGCTCGTGTGAGGGACGTTGTGAGAGGATGCATCCTAACACACGACATGTTTGAGTGGTATGTAGAGCTCTAGGGTCGGTGTTCATAGGTGGTGGTCAAGGTAGTGTCATTATGGACTTGGCTAGAGGAGCAACACTCTCGATCATAGATACAAAGGTTGAGTGGCAATGCCTCAAGTTAAAGAGCTCCGATAATTTATTTTATTAGTAATGATGAATATGTATGTTGTATTTTGTAGTGGGAATGGTCCCCTAACTTTGTATATTAAAAGATTTGAGAGATATATATGACGAGATCATTTTTGTGTATGTTGATATGTATTTTGTGTGAGTTGTTGATGATTTGATTATATGGTTTTTGAATTCATGATTAAGGATGTTATATATTGTGTTGTGTGACGATGTCATAGAGTAGATTATACATGTTGATGGCATAGTAATGATGATAGTATGATGATGATAACGATATGGAAATGAATGTGGTATGATTATTGAATTGTGTTAATAGAAATAAAAATGGTGAAGATAACTAAAGAATGATTGACCTTGTGTTGAAAGTGTAACAACACAAAATAAATAATGGGATAAATGTATAGTGTAGGCATGCAATTATGTAGCACTGAAGAACATATAGTATCTAGCTAGAAATAAGGCAATGACTACACACAAGTGGCTCAAATGATGTTAATGTAGTATCATGAGCATAAGTGTCAAAAGATAAGCTCGAAGTGATCGTGGAAACACTAGGAAGATGTGAATCATGTAGTGGAAAGTGGTTCTCCTTTGAGACCCATTTAGGTTTGGGTTGAATAATAAGTGGGGAATTCATCTCATGCGTAGTTGAAGCTGAGGGAGGAATAGAAAAAATGACCTTAGGAGGACGAGAGGTAGTCAAAGTAACAAATGCAAGTGTTTGACATCATGGCACGCGAGAGTGTGATCAATCAAAATGGCGTGCGTAAACGTAATGACACCCTTTTCCTCAAGCAACTAAAGCCTATCATGGAGAGCATAATAATCATTGTCTTTGTGGTCATCAATACTATTTGGAGATAGACTAACTATTTAGTGTGGAGAAAGGTTGACCCCAAAACAATATCTTCTATAAGCATATGCAAAGCACACATGAGAGAGACATGTGTTTCACTATGTGCAATTAATGTAGAAGGAAGGGAACAAGTGTCCCACAAGGATCACGTGATCGCATATGTCTCAAAATCACATAGGCCAATAAGGGCATGTGAAAAATATTCTAAAGACTTGGAGTGTGTTACAACTTCACACCAACCAAGCATCCTCTAAGATCAAGGAAAAAATCAAAAATATTTGTGCACCAATTGGATATATTTTCAGTTGAACATGACATTGTATTTTTAATCGACATGTCTAGCTTGTGAACGAGACCTTTGTCATGGAAATGACATGCAAATAATCTTTAAATTCCAATTCGCTAAGTGTGAAGCACTTTATTGATCTCCAAGTGACTATCTCATATTGTTTGTGATCATAATGACACTTTGATCTAAAATGGTGGATACAAACGTGAAAATGAGGAATCAATCCTCGTTATTTCTATTTATCATGTTTTTAAGTGGTGTGTAAAAATAATCCCCTATTGTGATGATATTTTTGAAAGACTCTTATTTTAAGAAGCCCACTCTTTGAGGACAAGAAGAGAACTGAGGTAAGTTGGATGGCTACGTGAATAGTTCGGAAGAAGTAAATTTTATATTTTAGGGAGGTGGAATTTGAGAAATCGGGAGCTACACCTTTATGAGGGTTATGAGATAGTTTCTTCCAAAGATTGTTTTCACTTGAGAACTTTTGATGAATGTGATTCACTTTCCCTTTGTTTACACTAGGGAATGTTAGCAATAATTTGTTAGTGCTCACATTATTCGTATATTTGTCTCGAGCAAGATATATTTTTATGAATTATTATAGTACGCAACTATATTATCTGCGAGATTTGCGAGAGATTGTTGGTTGAGTCAATACTCGATTGTGATAAGATGCACTCCTTGTCTATAGGAGTTGCATAGCCTATTTAAATGAAACTTCCTCATTGATCATGGAATCAAACAAGTGCATTATTAATGTGTTATTATTCATGAATTTTTGAACCAAATTTCATAACACTCCTATTCTAATGTGATAGTTACTCGCATAACAATAACTCACACTCAAATTATTAATATGCTCACACAAAACAATACAATGATGTGATAATTCTTAATAGATAGGACTTCACATAATTGTGTATTTTTTCACGGAAAATAAGACATTTGCAACATTCAAATGCCCTCATAGAATTTCATGACATTGATAAGCCTTAGCAGTTTTACACAAAATGCTCTCCAACGTGACTCTGAATTGCACAAGTCTACATTTAACTAACCTGGAATGTTTTTGGTTTTATAAGATTATGCATGAACTTGAATGCTCTTACATTATAATTCTAGGTTGAGACTTTGAAGGGGGAGGCCAAGTTAGCTAAGAAACATGTGGACAAAAACCAATATAGTGGGGCTCACATACAAAAGGAAGTTGCCAAATTGGTAGACATGATTGAGAAGGAATGACCCAAAGTAATGGAAGAGGCTTGCACAAATGGAATGCCAAAATTGGATGTACTTAGCATGATAGTTTTGAATTTGTCTTGAGTAGTTGGCAGTGTATCCTATCAAAGAGGAGATACACACATCAAAGATTAAAATACACATGAGGAATGAGATGACTTAGAATAAAAAATAAATAAGATGGAGGAAAACCTCTAGAAGACATGTAAGAGTGTTGGGTATGTGCTCTTGTATTTCATGTTCATACAATGTTTTGTCAATAAATGCATGGTCTGAAGATGAGAAGAAGAATAAAGCACTCGAGAAATAACATTAACGATGAATGACATCACAAAAAGTGAATGTGTTATAGCAGAAGTAAAGGTTATAGAGAAGGAGTCGAGGAAAATGAAGGATGAAATAATGGTGGAATTTGAACAATACTAGATAAAGAGTCTAGTAGAAAAGGAAAGCCTTTTGAAACAATCTGCTACATTGGTATATTTATGGAAGGAACGAGGAAATGTTTTGGATAAACCCTTTAAGACTTGAAGGCGTTGTAAATAATCATTAATGATTTACAAGAAGATGAGGCCAATAAGAAGTCACATTAGAAAAAATGGAAGAATTTTATCAAGTATCTTTAGGGAAAGGTACCAGAGGCTTTGACCACATAGAAAACGAAAGCATGTATAGAACAAGTTTATTTGGGGATATACTAACTATTTAGCATGGAGAAATGTTGACCCCAAAAATATAACTTCTATAAACATATGCAAAGTACACTTGAGAGAGACATTTTTTGCACTATGTACAATTAATGTAGAACGAAGGAAACAATTGTCCCACAAGGATCATGTGATTGCAGATGTCTCAAAACCACACATGCCAATAAGGGCATGTGCAAAATATTCAGAAGACTTGGAGTATGTGAAAGCTTCACACCAACCAAGCATCCTCTAAGATCAAGGAAAAAATCACAAAATATTTTTGCACCAATTGGAAATGACATGTGTTTATAGAATACCCTCCATGTGCTCTCATTTGAGACATTCTAAGAAAGTGAAAGCTTGAAACCTCTAGGAAATTTTTAGGTTTTTGAGCTAGGATTTGATGTTTGATGCTAGCATACAAACCACTCATATGTAATTGTTAACTATTGGAGTTTATTCATTTATGGAGTAGACTATAAATGTCGTGCCATAAAGCTTGACCCAAAAAACCAAATAAAACTTGGATCATTTTATTTGAAACTCTTCGCTAACTAATTTACAATAGAGAATCAATACATAAAGTTACACATTATCCACTAATTTATTTTAGTTTTTTAATTTATTTACTTAAATAGAAGATGATGGAGAGAGAGCAATATCATTCAATAATCAATTCCAATATTCATTTAATCTTTCAATTTAAGCAAGAAAATGGAAGTAAAATGTGTTTATATAACTAGCCAAAATCGTATAAAAGAACATGTTGTAATTTCGTTTTCACGATTTGAGTTTATACAAATTTTAATGGGTTTGAAGGTAGGCGTGTTACAAAGAGACTGTAAAAATTTCAGGTCAACCCAATTTACAAACTTAGGAGAAAAACAAAAATCAAAACATGGATCTCGAAAAAGAAGATGTCTTCTATGTGGGTGCAACATTGAAGTAAGTCCAGAAATCCTAAAATAAAGTGTCTTCACATTGCAAGAGGCAGACAAAAATAAAGTGCAACATGGAAAATAATGAGCTTCAAAGCCATATTCAACTTAATTAAGTAGAGCGTACACTAGAGGATGAAGGCACAAGAGGATGGAGGACCAACAACATCCTCTCATTAGTCACCAATGACAGGGCCACATTCATTGCTGGTGTTATTCATTTTTCAGTGTGTATTTTTGCTTTTTGTTGTTTTGTTTTGTAGAAAATAAGAACAGATGAAGTATCCCTATTCACGTCGAGTTCTCTTATGTAACCCCCGATGTAAGATGTGATGAGAGATGAATAAAGTACTACGCATCATGATGTGATTGGTAAACCACTTGCGAGAACCATCATTATATTTGTTAGTAAACCACTTGAAAACCATCCTCTTTTGGTTGTTGGTAATCCATATGTAAAACCATGATTAAAGTTTGTGGTTTTCCTCAGAAAACCATCAGATCATGAGCACAGGTGTAGGTACATGAGGATAAATGTTAAGAAATCACAATTAGTACTCACATAGAAAATGTTATGTGAGTTATATGTTTGTAATAACGTGAGAATTACTCGAATAAATAGTAAAAGTTAATATTGTTAGATTGCTGAATAAACAACTCACATAACAATATTAACTCTGTGAGTTGAACGAACTCACGTAGCATAGGTTTGAGGAGAGTTTGTTAGTAAATTTGTTTCATAGATTAGGGGAACAAACACCTATATATTTGCATATGTGTAAAAGTAATTTTGTATGAATTGAAATCAAATTATTGTTGTGTTAACTTTGTGCAAACTAATCCAAATATTACATTGGATTCACATGCTTACGAAAGTGGAATTCGATTGTACATGCAATCATTTCGGACAGGACAATGGGTAAAGTTTCTAACTTCAGTACAATGGATGTCTGTGTTTTGCTCCATTACTTAGAGCACTAACAAAAGTATTGCTCGCACATTAATCAGTTGGTGTAGACATGTTCTTCAAAAGCACAACTATAGGCACCAACCTCTTTGCATCATCATAACCACCTAAATCAAAACAACAATAAAGAAATAAAAAAATTGTAGCTCATCTCTCTCAATGGAAATAAAATAATATATGCCTCAAAAGGGGAAAATAGGAACAAAAATGGTATACTAAAGATTGATAAGGTGCATCATATAGTCTATCACACCTCACCGAATCTTGGCCATCATGTATAATTGCATAAAGATGAAATTGAAGCATTAGAGTTCCTTCTCACAAACCCATTTGCATAGCCTAGTAAGCTAAACTGCAATGTATTGATTGTAAGAACCTTCATATAATGGAGGTTAAGAAGTGTGAAGGAAAACGAAAAAAAATCACAAGGATGACATGAAGTTGGAAGTTTGAATGGATGTTGAAGATCGAGATAGTTGAATCTATGGATTTACAAATCACTTGGTTGATAGATAACATTGCACTCGCCATCATGAAAAGAGATAAAAATTAAAACCTTTGAATTTACTTTATATATTGTTCAAGATTCATACCCATGCATTGCGACCTCGTGGCCAAGATCACAAGTAGAATGTGGGTAAATTGGACTTGTTGTCACCCAAAAGTGCACCCTGATAGAGAACGATGTGTGTACTCTCTCTTCTGTTGACAAAATTGGAACACCTCAAGGTTATGGGTAACCTATGACTAAGGTGAACCTCCAGAGTGGGTTGGTTCCCTTATGAATCACCTAAAACTAACAAATTTGACAAGGAAAAGGGAGAAGGAATGTGAGAAATGGAAAATTGAGGTGATACACCAATGATTTGACACACATACGTACTACTACATACAAAAAGGACATATCCACACACCTGCACAACTCTAAGCTAATATGCAAAATTAATTCAAAGGTTTGGGTTAAAGGACAACAATAGAGGGAAGAATTTCCACACCAAAGCAATACAATACCTTGCTAAACATGATGAAAACTCGGATAACCAACAATATGAGAAGGAAAAAATGGAGCTTTTTATTCGGAGATGCAATGCAAACTAGGATTACAATAGCAAAACATATGGTAATACATGTCTATGATCATATCTTTACAAAAATCAGTTTTTATGAGATTGTTGCGTTCCCGAAAAATAACCATGTCTGCATGTTAAATATTTATTGTATTTAATTCATCACCCCCTTTGGCCTTCTTGCTGCAACATGCATGAGATGAAAATAAATAAATAATTAATCGATAAATTGTTGTGCCAACTCTAAGGTCATTGCCTTTGTTTATTAATTAAATTCATCCTTCATCCTTGTGTTTGGTGCTAATTAAGTGTTGTTGCTAAATTTACTAATCAAACTCACCCTTTACTTGCCCTATTGACGCTAATTATGACTACAACATGCAAGCAATTAAAATATTCATCAAGTCAACCTTCCTCCTTCACCCTTTGGCGCAATTTCTAAGGTAGCATGCAAGCAAATAAAATATTCATCCCTTGGTGCCACATATAGGAAAAACAACATGCTTTTAATTAACTTTTATCCCTCTATCTTTATGCCAAATATGAAGGTAAGAAGTTGCACGTTATTTCTTTGTCTTTTCTTTGCTTTTTGCTTTTGTCTTCTTCTTACCTTTTTGCTTTTTAACTCGCTACATAGACTTTGCTTGGTTGCTAATTTTAGCATGCTTTTCCTTGCTATTTTCGGTGTCTAAATTTACCCTAGCAAAGTAGTATGCAATTAATTAAAAATAGAACAAAAACTGCTGCTATTTTAACTTGTTTTTCTCCTTACTTGGGAGCCACACTTCTACTAATTTTGGTATTGGTTGTGCATGGTTTTGACATCCACTTCTCGAGTTGAGCATGCATTAATTTGTGGTAACATTTTGGTGACATCACATGATTGTTTTCTGCTAAACAAAAGAGATCAATAATCTTATGTATCCATTGGGCTATGGAGTCACATACTCTGTCAATAACTTGCATCATCTAAACAAAAGAACTGAAATTACCTCCTTAAGAAAAAAAAAACATGTGCATGCAAGCACTTCTTGGAAAGAAAACTAACTAAAAAAATGGAAAAAAATGTGCATGCAAACACTTATTGAATTGAAATCCTACTCTAATGATGCTAAATCCTCAAAAGCAAGTTTTGAGGAAAATCCCATTAATCGGGATTGGTAGTTCTTCTCCATCCAAACGTGACATTTTATAAGCATCATGAAGCTTACACATTGAAATAACATAAGGACCACTCCAAACAAAAGATCAAATTTAGTTTGATTTCCTAGTTTTGCTCTGTTTGCGTCCCACTTAAGAACAAGATCACCTTCCTGAAATACCCTTACCACTAATTTCTTTCCAAAGTCCTTTTTATCTCGTGCTTGATGAGCTTCCATGGCGAGCATAGTTGTATGCCTTAATTCATTTATCTACATAAAGCTCTGCATATCTTACCTCCATTGGTCCTAATTCCAAGAATTTCATCTGATGAATAAGCTCTAAAGTGGGCAGCTCAAGAGAAATTGGAAGTCTTGCTTCCTTACCATAAACCAACATGTATGGAGAGTTGCCAATAGACCTCTTTGGAGTAATTTTGTCAGCCCATAAAGCTGATTTGAGTTTAGTGTGCCATGACCTTTGATTCTCATCCAAAAGCCTTATGATAATCTTCAACAAATTCTTGTTTGTAGATTCTGCAAGCCCATTACCTTGTGGGTAATAATTTGATGAAGTACTCAAATAAATACCATTCCGGACAGCCCACTCTGTAATTTTAGCACCAACAAAAGCAAGAGCATTATCTGAAATAATAGTAGTAGGAACTCCAAATCTAGTAACAATACCTTCATAGAAGTCAAGCACACTAGTCTCATTTGCTTCTTTCAACACAACTGCTTCTGTCCATCTTGTAAAATAATCAGTAGTGTAAGAATCCACTTGTGTCCCAAACTGGATGGTGGATTGATCATACCAATGAAGTCCAATCCCCACTGCATAAAAGACTGATCTACTGAAATAGGATGAAGAGGAAGGGCTGCAAGCTTTTCCTTACCCACGAAGAAGGCACACTTCTGACATCTTTTGACCCATACATAACAATCCTTGAAAATATTTGGCCAATAATTTTGGAGAAAAGTGACCACCTGATAAACCTTCATGAAATTATTGCAACAATTTATTAACTTGTGTAGGCTCTACACATCTCAGAAGAACACCATTAAATAAAATACCATCAATGAGTGCATAAAGAATAGCTTGTAACCGAAAATACCTCCTTTTAGTCTTATCCAAACCTTGGGGAATAATACTCGCATGCAAGTATTGAATCATGTCATGAGTCCAACTCACAAAAGATGGTATTTCATTGCTTGTGGTTGATTTATAAGTGCAAAACCAACAACTTTCTTTTCCTCCAAATCTGAAACTAAATGCTCACATAACCCTTTTCCACGTATCAACTTTGTCACTTTGAAGTCTACGTCATATTCCATGACTTTGGTGATCCAACCAGCCCTCTTTTCGTTCAAATCCTTGCTCAACAAAAATTCTTTCACACTTGGGTGAGTAACCATAACATGAATTCTATTATTAGAGAGCATATATCTGAATTTTTAAGCCTCTAATAATAGAAAGGACTTGCTTTTCCACGAAAGTATACTTCACCTCATAGTCATGTAATCCTTTGCTAAAGAAAGCAATAGGTTGTTCCAAATCATCTTGATTTAATTGAATTAAGATAGCTGAAATAGTTTCAACTCCTGCAAATGCATACAATATAAAATCCTTTGAGAAATATGGATTTGCAAGTGTTGGAGCTTGAGCAATAGCTTCTTTAATGGCCTCAAAACTGATTTTCCTTCTTCTGTCCATCTGAAACTCATATTCTTCTTCAACATAGCAGTTAGAGGCTTAGACATATTAGCAAAATCAACAATAAATCTTCTTACAAAATTGATTTTACCCAGAAAGCTTTGAAGTGCTTTCTTGTGTTGAGGCAAGGACAAAGCTAGAATTGAGCTTACTCTTTCTAGATCTATGGCCAAACCTTCTTTTGAGACCATGTGGCCCAAAAGTTTTCCCTCATGCACTGAAAATATGCACTTCTTTGGGTTGAGTGAAACCCCATACTATCTGCACCTTTCAAAAAATTGCCTCAGATGGCCCAAATGATCATTAGCACACTTAGAAAATACAGTGATCTCATCTAGATAAATCAAAACGTTGACATTGATCAAACCTTGGAAAGTCATGTCCATAACTCTCTGAAAAGTGGCTCCGACATTGAATAACCCAAAAGACATATTTTTGTAAGCATATGTCTCCCACTTAATAGTAAAAGTTGTCTTGTCCCTATCCTCTTCTTTCACCAATATCTGGTTATAACCACTATAACCATCTAGAAGAGAGAACCTTTTTGCACTGATATAATTCTTAGAATTTGATCCATTGATGGTAAAGGATATGACAAGAACCTTGCATACAATAAATCTATAAATTGCAAAAGATAACACAACACCAGGATATATGTGGGGCCAAGATTCCCTAATAATCAATATATGTAGAATAAGACCCTTAAGGTAGGGCAACACCATACAATGCTCCTTAAGGAAGGAGTAACTCAACCATCTCCCAAGATGGGAATCCACTTCGAGGGGGACACCTCCAATAAACCTCTACTAAGTAGAAGAGTCAACTCATACATATATGACCTGCTCATAATAATACTCACATCCTTTAAATAGGATGGGTAACACCTAATACCAATGTAGGCCGACCCATTACCCAATATAATTAATTCCTATGTGAGTCCATATAACTAACTAAGGGGATGTGTGCCACATGTCGGCATCTCCATCAACCCATATACATTATAATATTATATCTCATGTGAACCCATACATATAACTAAGGGGATGTGTGCCACATGTCGGCATCTCCATCAACCCATATATATTATATTATCATATCCCAAGGTACATAGCATTGCCTCCCTCTTTGACATGTTTCATCCCCGAAACATAAGAAGAAGCCATATAATGAGTGCGCTTTAAATTATTGCACACTTGTCGCCATGCTCGATCATCCAACCACCCATATGAAATCCTATGGGGTGATGCTGCTCCAAACCTGATTCCATATTCCCTTGTGCTCATCTGATTCCATCCTGGTCCATATGTGTTCCTCCTCGGCATCCATGTATATCCATAATTATTATTCATGTGATTCTGTGTCATATAATTATTGTTCCATTGATTCCATGTATAGCCAAAATTATTACTCCTCCAATTCCCTGTATATCCATATAGATTGCTGCCCTTGTGTGTCCTAGCATGTCTCCATGATTTTTTCCTCTCATGATGATGTGGGTGTCTATATGGTGCCTCCTTCGTATACTCAACCTTATCAACCTTTTCCTCAACTTTCTTGTCCTCTTCCACCTTGTTTGTTACTTCTTTTTTCTCTTGAGTAGAGAAATTATTTGTGACTTTATGTTCTTCATCCTCTCCTTCTGATTCATCATTATTCCCTTCTTCATCATCTTCAAATTCATCTTCATGATCCAATTTTACATTACTTTTTTCTTTGCTAAGTGTGATATCTTGCAATGTAATTTTCTTTCTCTTGTACCATAATTTCATGAATTTCTTTTGCACATTAAGATTAATTGTTCCCAATCTCTCTAACCAAGGATATCCAAGAACAATATCCATACCATCCATATCTAAAGCATAAAAATTTGAATGTAAAACATATTTATCCATAGAGAGCTTTAAATCTTCAAAAACTTGAATATGCTTACCATCCACTTGAGATTCCTTAATATGTTTTGCTTGTACATGTAGATTTTGAGCTACATCCATATTGATGAAGTTATATTTTCTACTAGGGTTTATGGAAACAATTACATTTTTCCTTTGAATACACCCTTCAAACTGAAATATTGAAGCTTCCTTCTTTGGAGATGCACTATCATGTGTAACAACTTCATCATCAACATTTTCTTCTTCTTCTTCTTTTGCTATTTCCTCTTCCTCACTATTATCATTAAATTCTTCTTTTGTTTCCCATCTGTCCATGAAAACTTGTTCCAGTTCCTCCAAGGACCAATTAGACTTTTCCTTTTCTAACTTAGAAAACCAAATCAGTGCAGAGCCACTAATCCACAATTTGAAGAACCAAATATTTGATGGTTCAGAGAATTTATGCCTAAATTTGTTCCACCATTCTCTAGCATCAATCCTGTCATCTCCAAAAAAAGTTACCATCCCCATGATCCACAAAACTAGGGTTTTAGGAATAGACCCTTTTGATCAAAACTTGTTCTAACCCTTTCGGATAAAATTCGGCCAAAAATCAGAAATCACAGAACACAAACCCCAATTTAATTTTTGAGAGGTTTCTGAAAATGTAATAAATTCAGGAAAATTCCTCAAATTGCGGCATGTGGAGCAAAATAGTGAAAAACAATAAAATTGCAATAACTCTGACAAAATAGATCCAAATATTCTGAAATTTTTACCATATCTTCCTGATACAGATTCTAAACACTGGTAAAAATTTTAAAAATTAATTCTAAACAATGCGGCCTGTGAAGCAAATTTAGGCGAAACCCTAAAAATGCAATAACTTCAACACAAAAGCTTGAAAATTTATGAAATTTGGACTGTAGATTTATGAAACCCTTCCACAACTTTGGTAAAAATTTGAGAAAATATTCGCAGCCATTTCCAAAATATAGCCGAATCAATAAAATTAGGGTTTAGACCCAATTTTTTTGCAAAATCGATGCTCTGATACCACTTGATAAGAACCTTGCATACAATAAATCTATAAATTGCAGAAGATAACACAACACCAGATATATGTGGGGCCAAGATGCCCTAATAATCAATATATGTAGAATAATACCCTTAAGGTAGGGCAACACCATACAATGCTCCTTAAGGAAGGAGTAACTCCACAATCTCCCAAGATGGGAATCCACTTCGAGGGGGACACCTCCAATATACCTCTACCAAGTAGAAGACTCAACTCATACATACATGACCTGCTCATAATGATACTCACATCCTTTAAATAGGATGGGTAACATCTAATCCCAATGTAGGCTAACCCATTACCCAATACAATTAATTCCTATGTGAGTCCATATAACTAACTAAGGGGATGTGTGCCACATGTCGGCATCTCCATCAACCCATATATATTATATTGTCATATCCCAAGGTACATAGCAGGATAATGATCCTTTAATGAAGCTTTGTTAAGATCCCTGAAATCAACACACAACCTTATTTCTCCATTCTTCTTCCTCACAGGTACAAGATTTGCAACCCACGAGGAATGCTTAATAGGAAAAATGATACAAGAATCAATAAGCTTTGTTAGTTCATTCCTCATCAAAATTTCAATCTTTGGATTAACAGGTCTTTGCTTTTGCCTTACCGGTTTGGAATTAGGCTCTAGCTCAATGGTATGTTGAGCTAATTTTGGATCAAACCCTTTCAAATCTTCATACTTCCAAGCAAAAACATCAATGAATTCATTGCATAATTGAACAAAAGCTTGTTTCTCTTTCAAATTACACAACTTACCATGCTTTAAAAACTTTCCTTCGCTGATTTCTATGTCTCCATAGTTTTCTTGCTTGGTAGACATCCTGATTTTGTCTCTTTTCAGCTGATCATCACTGTTAAAAATACTCTCAAGGGTTACCAATCCTTGGGGCAGCTTGTTTGTCTTTAGTTGGATGGTACAACCACTAAAACAATTGGTATTATCAGAGATCAGAAGTTGGGCTTGCATGCATGTCCAAGTCTTCCAATCCTTTAGGATATTGTGGTTGTAGATCTACCTCCATACTTTGCTTTGTGTTTATCTAGGATTTTACTGCTAAGATTGGAGGTTATTTATCATCAGATTGGTCTTATTTGTTTTTCAGAACAAGGTATGACACAAAGGTAACAATCAATTCTGAGCCTCTTGCTAAGTTTCATATTGAGTCTTTTGTACCTAATGCATGCAATGTGAATTGTATTGTTTTTGACCAAGGAGATCATCCAGATGATCATGATTCAGATACCCACTCTGAGAGCATACCAGATCTACAATTGGATGAGTGGGGAATTGATCATCATGGCTTTGATCCTTATAAGCATGCAGAAGAAACATACATCAAAGAGGTTGGTTTGGGAGTTTATTGCATGCATCAAAATGATACTTTTCTACCATTGTTGGTAAAAAATGATGAGATTGATGCAAGATTATGGAGCTTGTACTTTGATGGCTCTAGAAGCAAGAATGGATCAGGTGGAGGTAATGTTTTGGTATCACCAGAAGGTCAAAAGTATTTTTCTTCTATTCATTTTCAGTTTAGTTGTTCATGCAATGCAACTGAGTATGAGACACTAATCCATGGTTTACAGTGGGCTAGGAAGAAGGGAATTAAGTACCTACAGGTATTTGGTGACAGTGAGTTGGTTATAAATTAGGTGAGAAATCTAAACATTGCAAAGAATCCTTCAATGAAGTCATATAAGCATAGAGTATGGAATTTTGATGCATTCAATATTAAGTCAATTCTTAGATCAGAGAATAAACAAGCTAATAGATTGGCAGCTGTAGGGGCTGATTTTGACATTCCCAATGAGGTGAAAAAAATCAGCAACATATTAAGGTGGTTGTAAGGCCTTCAATTCATAATAATGATACTAATTGGCAAGTATTTGAGAATGATGAACAGATTGTGCGTTTTATTCAAGAAGACGCTGATTTTTTTCAAAAAATCAATCTAAATTGCAATAACGGTATGGGGTTATTTTCAACGCTAATGACTAGATCAAAAACAACAGGAATTGAAGTACCCCCATGGATTGAACGAGGACAATGATATCACTGTTTTAAGATCTGTAATAATACAAGAAAACATGCTCTGCTGAAGGCTTGGTACGAGGAATTCTTTCCCATGTTCTTTGGAATCTCATATTAAAATCAACCATAAACTCTTGAGGGGCTCTTTTAATTGTGCTCAACTGCTCAATTAAGGAAATATGATCAAATTTATCCTCAAATTGGTTACAAAAGGCTTTTCCTAAGTCATCCCAAGTACGGAGAGAATTGATAGGCAAGATTTCGGTACCATTGCAAGACTTTATTTTTAAAGGAAACTGCAAGAAGTCTCATGGCTACATTCTCCTGAGTAATATTATAGATAGAGAAAAGATTTGCAACATCTCTGATATGCTCTACGGGAGTGGTTTGAGTTAAACCGGTAAAGAATGGTAAACTCTTCAATGCGTAAGTAGGGATATCATTGTATACATCAATATTCAAGGCACCGCCATCATTAGGAAGTTTAAGATGGGAAGCTCGGGATTTTACGCAATTGATTTGACTTGTTAGCTCTGTAAAAATATGGAGAAGATCTATGAAATCTGCTTCAGTAAGAATGTAAAAGTAGCTGAATAAATTCAAATGGTATTCATTTAGCTTTTGACTTGGTGGTCACCTTCAACATTAGCTTTTAATAGTCTACAAACCGGTATGCCCGTCGAAACTTTTGGAGTTGCCCGATGCTGATTTTGGAATACTTTATGCTCTCTGCAAACTGCTGAACCATCATCAATTTTTGAATAATTGGTCCCACCGGTGCGTGCAAAATTGTTGTCACCCAAAAGTGCACCCGATAGAGAACGGTGTGTGTACTTTCTTTTCGTTGACAAAATTGGAACACTTTAAGGTTGTGGTTAACCTATGACGAGGTGAACCTCAAGAGTGGGCTGATTCCTTTGTAAATCACCTAAAACTAACAAACTTGACAAAGAAAAGGGAGAAGGAAAACAAAAAATAAAAAATTGAGGTGATACACGAATGATTTGACACATATATGTACTATTACATACAGAAAATACAAAGATCCATACACTGCACAACTCTAAGCTAATCTGCAAATTAATTCAAAGGTTTGGGTTAAAGGACAACAGTAGAGGGAATAATTTACACACCAAAGCAATACAATACCCTGCTAAACACGATGAAAACTCAAATAACCAGCAATATGAGAAGACAAAATGGAGTTTTTAATTTAGAGATGCAAGTGCAAGCTAGGATTACAATAGCAAAACAACTGGAAGTAGTGTCTATGATCATATCTTTACAAAAATCAGTCTTTATGAGACTGTTGCGTTCCAAAAATAGCCCTGTCTGCATGTTAAATATTTATTGTATTTAATTCATCACCCCCTTTGGCCCTGCTAGCAGCATGCATGCGATAAAAATAAATAAATAATTAACTGATAAACTGATGCGCCAACTCAAGGGTCTGCTGCCTTTGTTTATTAATTAAATTCATCCTTCATCCTTGTGTTTGGCGCTAATTCTGAGTGCTGCTGCTAAATTTATTAATCAAACTCACCCTTCACTGCCCTGTTGACGCTAATTATGACTGCAGCATGCAAGCAATTAAAATATTCATCAAGTCAACCTTCCTCCTTCACCCTTTGGCGCAATTTCTGAGGCAGCATGCAAGCAAATAAGATATTCATCCCTTGGCGCCACATATAGGAAAAACAACATGCTTTTAATTAACTTTTATCCCTCTATCTTTACACCAAATCTGAAGGTAAGAAGCTGCAGGCTATTTCTTTGTCTTTTCTTTGCTTTTTGCTTTTTGCTTCTTCTTATCTTTTTGCTTTTTGAATGCTACGTAGACTTTGCTTGGCTGCTAATTTTAGCATGCTTTTCCCTGCTATTTTTGGCGTCCAAACTCACCCTAACAGCAACATGTAATTAATTAAAAATAGAACAGTAAACTGCTGCTATTTTAACTTGTTTTTCTCCTTGCTTGGGCGCCACACTTCTACTAATTTTGGTATTGATTGTGCATGGTTTTGGCATCCACTTCTCAGCTGAGCATGCATTAATTTGTGGTAGCATGACCTTTGCCAACCCATCCACACTGGAGTGCCAGTTCTTTCTCAGTCAATAACTCCTTAAAAGATTTGAGTTTTGCCATCCTGAGAGTCAAATCAGCAACTATAACATTTTCTGTGTCAGTTTTAAGACGAACAAACTACAAAAGCATACAAACATCATCATCATGATCAAATGAGGCCTTCACACTGACCCCTGTGGAATGGGATTGATTAAGTATTTCTAATTTTCTCAGAGCAGACCACACACACATATATGCATACCTAACTTGTTGGATATGCCGTACCCTGATGAACAAGCCGGGTGCAAGTCTTTGGTGACCTTGACCAAAGAGATAACTATAGTCCTGCATTAGGCAGAAACTAATAATAATGCAGGAGAAACAATTTCTAATTAAATGCTTGCATAGAAAATTTCAATTATATTAAATACCTTGATATTGGAGATGAGCTCCCAATTCTAGTGCCTGCATTGGTTTTACATCTCCAATTGTTATCCCTAGTGCCTTCACATGAAAATTGGACAAAAACTGAAAGCCCGATGTATTAAGTAACGTGATTTGTTAGAATCGCCGATGATCGCTAACTAAAAGAATCCATCCTTGAAATGGTTAAATCGTTTGGAATCCCATACAACAGTTTCTCGTTCAACAGTCTTGGGTTTGAATTTGGCGATAGTATGACAGTCACCACATACACGCAGATTCTTGCTGATGTGGATAGATGTTCTAGGGTAAATGCTGATAAGTGTGAAAGCAATGACTAGTTTCTTGCCATGTTGGTTTAGAATGTACCCTTAAGGCTCCTCTTAAATCTTGCATGAATCTTGCCTCTGGAATATATCCTCTGTATGCATCTCCACAACTAGACAGTTTAGCATACAATGGCTTTCCCTTGTTTTAGTATGTGGTCTGTCATCGATTCCTCTGCAACAAAGGTGTACATCCTACTTTGCACCTCTATCCAACTTTGTCCTGGCTGTTTTTTCAAACCATTTTCTTTCATAACTTTTCTCACATTTGCTACATCAGCCCACCTACCATCTGCAGCATACATGTTTGCAAGTAATATGTGTGTTCCCACACATTGTGGTTCTAACTGAAGAATGTGTTCTGCTACACGTTTTCCTAGATCAAATTTGCCATGGACTTTGCAGGCACCAAGCAAAGCTCCCCAGACAATAGCATCATGTTTGAATGGTATTTTCTTAATAAAGTCCTCTGCTTCATCAAGGTGCCCGGCTCGACCAAGAAGATCCACCATGCAACCATAATGTTCTATTACTGGTTTGACTCCATAATCCTTAGTCATGGAATTAAAGTGGTACCACCCTTCATCAACTAATCCTGCAATGCTACAAGCAGAGAGAACACCAATAAAGGTAACAGGATCTGGCTTTACCCCTTTTTGTAGCATTTGTCTAAAGAGATGGAGTGCCTCTATACCTTGCCCATGGATTGCATACCCTGTAATTATTGCAGTCCAAGTGACTACATCTCTTTTAGACACTAAAACAAACACTTGTCCTGCATCTTCTATGCTTCCACATTTGGAGTACATCGAAATAAGGGCACTATTAACAGAAATATCTAACTCAAATCCATCCTTAATGATAAGAGCATGCACTTGTTTTCCCGTTTGAAGAACTGCTATATTAGCACATGCACTAAGAACAGTGGCAAAGGTGAACTCATTAAGCTCTGTTCCAAATCTTTGAATTTGAACAGCAAGCTTTAGGGCTTCTTCATCATAGCCCTCATCCAAATATGCCATAATAATTGTAGTCCATGAAACCACGTCTTTTGTAGACATCTCATCAAACACTTGGTAAGCATCATTTATGCTCCCACATTTGGAATACATTGCAGTAAGAGCATTTCCTAATGATAAAAATGATACAAGTCCATTTCTGATCACATGGGCATGGAACTGCTTACCTTGTTCTAGAGCAGCTAGGCTTCCACATGTGCTGACAACAGATGTAAAAGTGAACTCATTTGGCTTGATGTCTGTCTGCAACATTTGTTCAAAATGTTGCAAGGCCTCCTCCCCACGACCACCCTGTGCAAATCCAACAATCATTGTCGTCCATGAAACTACGTCTCGCTCACAAATTTCATCAAACAGTTTCTTTGCGTCGTCAATTCTTCCACTTTTTGCATACATTGTTGCCAGAGAATTCCCAACAAAAATATTTTCTTCAAAACCCATTTTGGTGGCGCCAGCTTGAAGCCGCTCACCGTGTTCAAAAGCACCCATATCTGCACACGCCCTCAATAAGCTGGAAAAGATAAATGGGTTCAACTTGGTGTCTGTCCAATTCATTAAACTGAACACTCCCAGAGCCTCGTCTCCATTCCTATGTTGTACATATCCTGTAATCATAGTCGTCCATGTAAAATCATTCCGGTTTGACATTTTATCAAACACTTGGCGTGCATCCCTCATTCTCCCGTATTTAATATACATGTCAACAATGGAATTACCCACAAATACGTTCGACTCGAGCCCAACTCTTACCACATAACCGTGAACCTGTTGCCCGCCTTCACCCAAGCCAGCGCAGGTCTTAAGAACACTCGAAAAAACGAATGAGTCCGGCTTGATGTCCGTCCACAGCATTTGCAAAAACAGCCGCAGAGCTTCGTGACCATCCATTCCATTAGTATATCCTGCAATCATAATGGTCCAGGAGACTACGTCTCGTTTCACCATTTTATCAAACAGTTGGCGTGCATCCTTGATAAGGCCAGACTTGACGTGGGCGTTGAGGATGCCGTTCCCTTGGAAGATTCCTGGCTCAAATCCATTTTCAATCATATGGATATACGCCCTTTTGGAATCTAGCAGAGCCTTTTTATCAATACAGTCCTGTAATAACCGCGCAAAGACTCTGTGCTCCTTCAAACGTTCTTCCCTGCAAAAGGTGTTCACTTTTTCAACACTGTCCCCACACTCCTGCATTGCAGGTTGAGCACAAAACCCCCTTATTGTAATCGGAAAGCTAATTGATAAAAGCAATCGATTCCATGGTTGGATGTCTTGAAAATGACTGTCTATGGCTAGGACATTGATTACAGTTAGAATTTTCTTCATATCTGCATATCAATCACCATTTAAGTGTAGAATGACCTCTAATTTCTGCAAATATTTTCTACTAGGTACTAAAAATTTTTGTTGTGTGGGCTTTCCAATCTTGAATTTTCAAATTTTGAAAAACAAAAAAATTCTAATTGGGAAGCTTATACGGTTTTTAGAGCAAGCGTGTTCAATTTTAAAAAAATTATATTTTATGAAAAGAAAGATTAAATAAAATATTGTCCTTCCAACAATTGCCTCAAACCTTCTTTTGTGGACGAAAATTTATATATTAAAAAAATAAACTATTTTTATAATTTAATTATCATCCCATTATGCATTGCTCAATATATGAGTTTTTGGATTTTCTAGATTTAAGTAGAGGTTTTAAAAAAAAAAAAAACCACTATAAGTTTGAATATGAAAACACCAAATGCAAGAACACTTATTTTCGTATGTGCAAATGCATAAAATATTATGGAATAAGTAATTTTAAATCCTATGCCCACAAAAAAATTAAATATTTGATGTTGAAGAATTGTTAAGGCTATAAATATTCTAGAGGAATTATAAAGAAAAACTTCTCACTTAAGGCTATAAATATTATGGAGTGTATGGTTGAGTGAATACTCAAAAGTAATTATTGAACAATATTCCATGGTAGTGCATTTCCTGATAAACATCGAAGCTTTTATATAGGAAACTTAAATATACAATCATTGATGGAGATGTTATGGGTGAGTGTAGCCGCAATACATGTATAGAAAACTTCAATTAACAATCATTGATAAAGATGTCATGGGTAAGTGCGGCCCACAATGCTTATACGCATGTAGTTAGTGACATACAATGTCATGTACTCGAGTTTTAAAAACAAATGAAAAAATGAATATCAAGAAAGTTTGTATTCTTCTGAAAGTAAGAGGAAAAGAAAAGTACGTACCACATATTCTTTTAATGTAAAAGAAAGGATTATAAATACCAAGAAATTGAAGTTTGAGGCAAACAACATTCACAAATCGCATATAAGATTATGTAGACAATCTTTAAAATGGGATAAATAAAAATGTTGATCATTGTAGAATATCTATTCTATATACATTGTAGAGAGGGTTTGTGTTTCTATAATAAATACCTTAAAATATTGATGACCTCAATAAGTCGAAATACATAAATCTAATTTTAGAATTGAAGCCCTAATGAGATATTTTAAAAGGTTCACTTTGTTTTCATATAAATAAAATATAATTATTACATAACTTGAATTGAATTGAATATAATTACACTAGAACAAACCTTTTATCACCTCCACTATTTTATAACCAATATAGATATACTTAGAAAGACTAACATGGTGAATCAACGATGTAGAGTAGATCATATTATGGTCAAAAACATTACATACAACAGTTGGGGATTTATTCGCTAATTGCCACTAAAGGGTTCACACCTAATAAAATCCCATGAGTCATCCCGGCACATGCTAGAAATCACTTAGGTGTTAAGTCAAGTGCTCACATGTATGCTCGAGATCATATGAGGTCGAGCTTAAGGTTTGTGGCAGCTAGGGCACATCCATATGAGGGATTGACATGTTATTCTAACCCACTTGCATTCATATGAGTCGCTCAATAGGACATATACGTGTCATTACAATAAGGAACGAAGAGCATTCACAACATATATGGTTTGGGATAACATGCCATTAAAGAACATTAATATATAGAGTCACGACAAAGTAGATTAGAACAAATTCATCATATTCATAAGTGATAGTTCAATTTATAGTTGGGTTACATGACAATGTGTTAGTGGTCTCTCCTTCCATCTTACCATACCAAAGGCCTATTTATAGGTGATTACAATAATCTGAATTCAAAATGGCCCACCCAAATTACAAGGGGTCAAACCAGTTGGTCATTAATGTCAAGCCACTTCTCCAGTAACCAACTCTATCACTTATTGTGGATGATCCAAAGTTGTGATATATGCTAGTTGCTTCTCTCGATTTCTCACTAACACCAAGTATTTGTCGGGTGACATCTCGCTCTAGCCCTTACTAGTGTGCACATATATAAAAAACCACTAATATTGTCACGTGTATGAGTAATCATACAATTTTTTTGAGATCAACATCCCCTACACTAATTGGTTGTCCATCCCCAAACAATTGCTTCATTATCATACCCAAGTCCCTCCTCGCTACTTCAACTCAACCTCAAAGGCACTCTATTTCGTCACTATATCTTTTAATTCTTTGTGGCTCGAGGCATCTTCTTAAAGAGAGTCTTCAAGGGATCCATAAGCTCCCCTTCCTTTCTTTCATACACATGTTTATCAAATTCACCAAAATTTAGCCTTCTAGTTTCTTTATATCATCTTCCATTTCTCGGAACTAGAGGTTATATAAATCCTCTAGGTTTTTCCACTTAGTGATAATGCCCTCTCCCAATGTCAAGGCCTCCCGGTGGATACACATTCTCTTTATCTTTTCCTTTTTCTAACGCACCTTGGGCTTGAGTTTCTTTTATTTTCCTTTTCTACCTCTAAAATTTTAGCGGTATTTACATTTCCATCCTTGATGCTAGAAAATATCTTCCATGCACTCTTATCTTTTTCTTGGAGCTCGACCAAGGTTTTCTCTAAGGAATGTGTTTGTTCCACGAGGTTTTTATGGGCCTTGTCACGGGGATCTACCTTCTCTACTATAGGTGGTATTTTCAGAAGAAGGTCAAATGTTTGTTCCAACATGCATATGAGGTCCTTATCCTTATCAATTTTTAGTAAACGGTTTTCCCCCAAAATATTCTTCCTTATTTTTTCCATACACTTCTCTTATTATAAAACTCCTCTAACCTTAGTGGCCCTTTTTCAATAGCTACCCATTTTTACTATGGTTCCTCTAGATGTATTTGTCTTCCTTTAGAGATATTCCTATCGATAAGATTCTTTTTGGTGACTTCTATTGTAATATTTATCGGGGCATATCATGTATGTTCCTTGTTAGGGCATTTAAGTATAGGAAATTTATGTCATTCCTTATTATGGTGATGTCCCATTCAATTCTCAAAAAACTAGGAAATTCATGTTATGGTTCATCCATATGCACCTCTAATATGGTGGATAGAATATTATGTGGCATTATTAATGTGCAAGGCTTGAGTGGGATAGGGTTCATATCCATAAACTATAGGCTTACCCTACCTTCCTTAGTGTTTTAAAATACTTGTTCATGTGCATTTTCCTCCTCTTATTCATCTTGGTAATGGAAATTCTCTTCTTTATTTTTGAGGGCAATTAAATTTAGTGTCTAGTGTTACATGTTAAACACTACACAATTATATAAAAACACCGAATATAATTATATTGAATTTGGAAATCATTCATTCGGGATGTCTTTACATAGATGGAGCATATAATTTATAATGCTTGATCTCCTACAAAGGCGGAGTCAACACTCGTATTCAAACCCTACAATCTCTCTCCATGAATCTCTCGGTTTTATCTTTAGGATATCTCTCTCTTCCCTTTATTATCTCTCACACCAAAATAGCTACGTGAGTTGTTCTCACAACTCACCCAAATACTAATACTAACTATATTATTAATATGAGTTCTATAAACTCATTATTAATAATATTACAATTTATTAATAATGTCACAATATATTTGTAACATTCACTCCCCTATTGTTAACATTATTAATTCCCAATATACACTCCCCTAATGTTGACATTATAGAAACAACAATCACACTTCCTTCTGCAGTTTGTCACCCATGCGTGCTCATGATCTGGATGGTTTTGTAGGTCAACCAACAACTCAAACAAAGGATGGTTTTATAGGACAACCAACAACTTAAAACAAATGATGGTTTTACAGGACAACCAACAACCCAAATATCATGTTGTTGCTTTTCCTTTGTGCTTTCATTTTTCCACTATGTCTTTCCTTCAGGGAATCATGTAGGAACCACTTCTTACTAAATACAAACTAAATAGAGGGAAAATTGAACATTGAGACCATGTTCCAGTTCCCCCTTAATGTGAACATTTCACTTATTCAAATAGGAACTTTGAAATCATATTGCAAATATGAAATAAAAGAAAACACACATACACACACACTTGCCACCACAACTTCGTGCGGCCCCGTCATTGGTGACTGATGAGAGGTCGTTGATTGACCTCTAGCCTCCTTTGCCTCTCGTCCTCCAAAGTAGCATCTTCGCTAACTCAGCCGAATATGATCATGATGCTTAATAATTACATACCTTACCCGAACGTCGGATTCTACCAAAAATGCATTCGTAAGGCATTTTATTTTTATTTTTCAGACTTTTGACTCTAACAAGACACTCGACACACAAAATGACTTATAATGAGACTCTTGATACTAAGGAAATGATAACATACACTAACATGACTCAAGATTTCTTATAGACATATACGAAACTTAACACAATAAAGACCATAAAGAATACTTAACTAATATCTAATGAATAGACCTCAAGAACACTAAATAAATAAAACAATGAATGAATAGACTAAAAGACACAAAGTACCTAACTATTTGAGATTTAGAAAAGACCGACACATGATCTAAACCAAAATTATAAAAATAAACATTAAGACAAAAAGACTATCCAACTAATACTTTTATCTAGACTCAATAAAGCTTTACTTAATACAATGTAACCTAATATGACCTATTAACATAAGAAAATGTTATACTTATCATGAGACGTTGACACTGGTGGAATAAATGTAGAAAGCATGGAAGATGTTATAGGCACACGGATCTAAACACACTGTTGGGAGTAATGTCAGGAAATTTAGCGATGGATATATTTGAGTCATCAAAATCGATATGATTCTACTATCTAAACAAGTTATTCCTTAGTGACGAAAGGGTTTGAGATATGTTAAATGGTGTTGACTGGATTCGATATGACTGGATTTGGTTTGAGATGTATATAGATCTACATATTGTGACCATGCTCAACACAAGTCTCCCCTCAACTGGAAAATCGTGATCCATGTACATGGAAGTAATGAAACTGTAGTCTGACAAGCTTGGTACAGTTCACCACAGTTAATGGAAAATCAAAGCTCCTGATAATAATAGGGGACTGTAGAATTGAATGGATGCCCATGAATCCATGATGGGACTGAGATAACATGTGGGATTTGTGAAATAATGTGGTCGTTGCCAAAATGTGTTGAAACTCTTTCGTTTTAACTCTAGCGTTTTGATTTTACATCACTCGGGATCACACATTAAAAACTTATACCAATATGACATTGATCCAAAGCCATACGTCTTCCACATCTGCCTTGCCTTACCCACTATAATGGCTATGAGCTTCCTAATCACCAATTTTATCACTGTCTAGATCTAATGTTCTATCTATTTGCATGAGAACGGTTTAGAGAGAATGAGAGTAAACATTTGTGAGACTAGAAAAACACATGCATCTGCAAGAAATCGATGAGTTGTGTGCAATCAACGTGAATGCAATCGATCCAATGCAAGTTGGATCATTGGAGCATCGATACTTTAGAACCCAACACCTTCTACCTTGTTGTGTATACGTTGTTGACCAATATTGATCCACTGCAGTATCTCGAGAGATCTAAATGTGAAATAAGATGCAAACAAGTTTTATATCTACCAGATACTTCTCTAATCAATTCATGGAGAATCAAGCGAATATTAAATAACAGATAGCATTATAGCAGACAACGAGATATGATAGAACACACTATATAGCAGATGACAAACGTCTCTCTCCGAGAACATTTTGAAACTATCCTATGCTAATGGATCAAACAAGTAACATCACCATCCAGTTATATCCATCGGCCTTCCATCATAAGATATCCATTTGCTCTGATACCTTTGTTAAACACTGCACAATTATATAAAAACACCGAATATAATTATATTGAATTTAGAAATCATTCATTTGGGATGTCTTTACATAGATGGAGCATACAATTTATAGTGTTTGATCTCCTACAAAGGTGGAGTCAACACTCATATTCAAACCCTACAATCTCTCTCCATGAATCTCTCAGATTTATCCCTAGGATATCTCTCTCATCCCTTTATTATCTCACACACCAAAATAGCTACGTGAGTTGTTCTCACAACTCACCCAAATACTAATACTAACTATTACAACTATATTATTAATATGAGTTCTATAAACTCATTATTAATAATATTGCAATTTATTAATAATGTCACAATATATTTGTAACATTACCCTTTCTTTTCATCTGTAGGATAAAAACTACTTTCAATATGCCTTTGGACTAGGAGGGGTTATCTTGATGGCATATTTTGAGGTTGTTGTCTATATTCTCCTGTATATCCTTGAGGGCATCATTTGCCTCTCTTTATTACGATTTAAGATAATTTATATCTTTATCAAAGGATTGAGATCAAATGAATATAATAATAATAAATAAGATATATCATATAAGGAACAATTAAGTATAATCAATAGTGAGATAAGTGTAACCTAGCTTGTATTTGAAGATTTGGGTTGAGCTGGGCTAGAAACCGAGTGGAATAGGTTAGATCTGGATAGAGTAAGCTTCGTTAGGGAAGATGGAACTTGAAACTCCTTCGAAAAGACCGCCCAAATAAGGACAGGACCACCCATGTGCTAGTGCATGAGTTGGGTGATAGTGTCTTGACAAGATCTCTAAATATGATCTTTTTAGAGTTTGGTGATGTTTGTTTCCTTTCACTCTTTGTCGCATCCACTTTGTTGTAGGATTCATGTGTCACACATAAACATGAAAAATAAACCCTAGCTACCTGCACAAGGCTCAAACAAATATTAGACCAAATAGATAATATATATGCTTGAGTCAGACTAACCTCAATGGTCACCCCAATGTGATTGTCACTGAGTGTTGCACTACATTTCAAAATCTATGTAGTTCTAGTGTGTGTGTGTGTGTGTGTGTGTGATTGAATTGTGTCCCTTGAAGCTAGGTTTCCCTGTGTCGATCCACTGCTTTGAGATAGTGGGATATAATTACTTTGATCCCAAGATGAATGTGTGAGATGGAATTCAAAAATAGCCGCTCTTATGCAGTTGAATGTTGCATCTCAAATACATTCCTTTAATGTTTATCTTTACCCAAGTAGTAGATAGTAAGTAATAGTCTAAGTTGTTCATCCCTAATAATAGTGAGTAAGTCATATATATACATACATATATATATACACACATGATTCTGTGTTTGAATTTCATCATTAAAAACCAAAACTTTTGAGCCAAAGTCATGGGTAGTAATTTAAAAAATATAAAAATTGATGTGGCATTTCAAATTTGAGAAAAGGAGGGAAAGGACATAAGTGCCCAAACAAGGTGCTTGGGTGTTCCTATCCCTAATGGGTGTTAGTGTCCAGGATGCTTAGAGTATAAAATAGAAAACACATAGTTGGGTCACACATTGTCCAATTTTCACAAGTATTGCAATCATTCGAGAAAAGAAAATGATAAGAGTGTCAAAAGGATAAAGCAATGTAAAAGAAAAACAAGTGTTGTTAATGTATAATTTTCTTGCTTAGGAATCATGCATATAATGACATACTTAGAGGTGTGATATAAATAGAAAGTGTGTGATTTCATGACTATATTTTTCCCCACTTTATGTTGGTGAATGAATATTCATAACATAAAGTAGATAGGAAGAGCGTACCTTATGGAGAGCTGAAGGGAGTTGTAATCGATAACATGTCGAATGAGGATTGTACTTGATATCATTTTGAATGGATATTATAAAATGTGTATCATGGAATCTAAAAGAGGATAAGGATCCTAAGGTGACCTTGTGTGCGGAGTAGACATGATTCCTACATTTTTCATTGAATATTGCCTTTTTCCTGAGCGTCTTGTGTTTGAGATTGCTCATTGTTCCATTTTTATGTTACCCATTTGTCAAAGTAAAGTCAAACATGCAAAAGAAGATAAGTGTAGCCACTGTTCATGATAAATAAAATTGAAATTTAATTTAGTAAATGTGAAAATAGAAATGTGTAACGAAAGACAAGCGAATCAAGGATAAAATACACTAGAATACTATGAGAGAAGATATAGAATTATTCCTATATGTTTGTTGCCTTGGAGATGGTTAGAATAATACTGAGGATTTAGGCATCATGTCACCAAGGGAAGAGTATTAGGAGATTTCTAGGATTTTCCCTCCAACCGTTAATGTTTCCTATGAATAAGTGTCACTGCAAATAGTCACAAACCCAATAGAAATTGATCATGGATGACACATCATTTTAGGCATATTATTATCCCGCATATTAGCTAGGTGTCATTCCTTATTTGATCCTAAGAAAATAGAGTAATTAGTTCCCTTACTCAAAGTATGTAACTTGCCACTATATTTTCTCTGTTGTACCTAATTGTAACCTATAACCGAGTATCTGTTGCTGGATTTTTGGAGAAACTTATCACTAGAAACATATTGATCATGTATTATATTTGTTTACGCTCCCATGACAGAACCACCCATGTCCAGTGCCCACTATTTATTTCTATATTGGGCGCTTATGTCCCTACACTAATTTTGGCCCAAGTTAGATTCTAAACTATTTTATTAGCTCTTATTTGTTTATATTTTTCTATGTACCATTCGTGTGTGTAGTCTCTGAGTTCTTCAAGAGGGTGAAATAGTCACACTGATGATTTCTCCCACTTATTTGGGGTATGTGAGGTGAACCAAGGCAAGTGAAACCCAAACAAGGAAAGTTAAACCCGATGTTCACATATGGAATAGAAATCTTGCATGGGGAATAGGGAATATACATGGTAACAATCATGACACATGAAAAAAATGGGAAAGGCTAACCAAAAGTGTTAGTCACAAATAAACATGGCATGATGTAATAGAAAATAGTCAAAGCATGCAATAAAATGAAAAATAAACACGGTGAGTATTTGGTTGAATACATGAGACACCACGCGGGATGTCACAAGACACTCGAATCCGTCAACGCTATAAAATCAAACACGCAATCAAGCATAGGGCATAGCTTGCAAAAATTGAAAATCAAGACACAAACATAGAAAAGATATAAACAAATTAGATAGCCATGGTTAGAAGTAGACATGTAATACAAATGTTACACATGAAGCACCCATTAACATGTTAGGAAAATTTGATAGTATGCCACAATGTATACAATTGGAAATATGAAGGAAGTGGTAGATATTACAATGAGAGAACTTGAATATAGAGAAATTAGAAAGGTAGATGCCTCCGAGAGCCTTATGTTGGGATTTTGGGGACAACGGAATAGTGTTATGATTTAATAACAAACAAAATCATGCACACAGGATCCAAACAATTTACCCACAAAATCTATAGCAGTGGAAGTATAAACTAGAATAATCCAAATCACACAAAAGTACACACACATAACAAGCATGTACCATGGTTCACCCAATGTGGGCTACATCCACCAAAGATAAAGATCTCGTATATATAATATAACAAGAGATTATAAACTAACTCTTCTGCATAAGAGTACATGTATCTCCACAAGAGTATCTCCTCCTCCCAGATCTCTAACCGGATCTTCCTGAGTACACTAAACCATGCCTCCATACCACCACTTGTGTCTCCTCTAGATCTCTAACCAGATCTACCTAAGTGCACTACAACCGTACCTCTCAAACATAACCAGATCTCACATACACAGAAGCTACCCTGCGCATTTGTCACATTTGTGCAGCCAAGCTCTCACTAGTATTGTGAATCTACAAACAAGACCTCTAGAAATATCTACCATATCTCGATCTACATGGATCAACAATACAATATGATCTCATGGATCTACAATACAAGACTAGATCTACATAGATCTATAATACAAGATCTCACCAACATGCGGATCTACAAGAAGAAACTCTATGTGCTTTGCATACTATGCAAGCCATTACGATGAGACAATAAATATACAAAGGAAATACAATAGCATGTTATTTCCTTCTATCCAAACTCCTCTCCATGGAGTCTCTGTCTTCATGTAACATGTTCCTTTTTACTCTTCTTCATCTTCATCTTCATCCTCTCATTCTAGGAGAATCAAGGATCTAATCGATCCTTCTCTTCATTTATGCCACATCTAAACCCTAGCTTTCATGCTTATAAATGCGTATATAAACTCGGGGCACCTCAGCCATGCAATTACATCCAATAAATCTAATTTAATGCTAAAGATAGATTTAATTCCCGAGATTTAATTAAAACATCATCTCACAGGTAACCGGCGCTAGTTAGCTTTAATTCCCGATGACGGTTCTGGGTGATCGATGACAGCTTGCTGTATTTTCCAAAGGCAAGTTTCCATTGCATGCTCCAGTGAAGCTATTTAGCTCCACAACCTAACACCTTAGTGGGACTAGTAGAGAATAATGTCAAGAATTGTACATCATGTAAGAACCTGTAAGTGGTCTACATTCACCTTAAAAAGTAACGTGTGAACATGCATGTTTGTATGGTGTGAACAAGGAAAAGTTACGAAAGTTATGAAATGAGGAAAGAACACTTAAGAATCCACAAAGCTTTAAACACCAAGTCAATGGACCATCATGATAAGAGATAAGAAAGAAACCATTACTTTGCATGCATTGACTTGAAGTAAACAAGAAAACTGGCATGTCCAAATATTCTCTACTCTTTAGAAAGCTTAATGAAAGTGAACCTAGTTTACATTCTACAAGCAATCAGTTGTGATTATTTGATCTTGAAGGTATTTGAGAATGGGAGCTCACCGTTAATGGCTTCATGGCCAATGGTTTATCCCATTTACTCAAATATTGGGTGATATATGTGAAGCAAAACAATAGCTCAATAAAAAATGAAGAAATCTTTTAATCCTAAACAAAACACTATAGTTTATGCTATAATGGAGGAAGTGTTCTTAGAAATGGTTTAGGGGTAGTGGGGTATTTATAGTTTTCTATTTCCAAGAATGGAAGACTTTTGGTGCATGTGGGACAATTTAACAAGCCAAAAAGAACTTTATGGTTTAGAAGAGGTTAAACATGCCTTAGGCTAGTTAATCTAGGTTTAGGCTAATTAATCCTGATTAGTGAGGAATTAGGAGTCTGAGAGAGTTGTGAGAGGATTACTCAATCCAATGAAATGGATTGATAACCTAGGAAGCTAGTAGAAGTGGTTTAGAAGGATATTAGAAGAGGGTTTAGCTAATAAGAGGCTATATTAGCTTGATTAGTTAGTTATAAGAGGAATATGACCAAAAGGATGTTGTAAAAGGAGAGTTAGATAGGCCTAATTGACGAGGTGTTGTCAATTTGCAAGGAGTAGAATAGTTAGTGAAATATTAAGAATAAGATTGCTTTGATCAAACTATAGGTGTCTACATTTTCCCCTCTTTGGGGTGGTGTAAGCTATGCCACTTCAAAGAAAGTAGACAAACACAAATGACTACAAATTTTTTTAAGGAGTGGGAGAAAAATTACTAGGGTGAAGGATGCCCCTCGAGTGTCGATAGGGCGATGAAAGAGGTCGATCAATGATCAAAAAGAAGATTGAAAAACAAATAGAAGAGTGAGGATGGATTGGATGATTGATGTAAAAATAGAAGAATAAGGAAGAAAAAAGAAAATAACAAGGAAGAGATATTGAGCTATTAGCGATTTTGCATTGCATAAGACAATATTTATTACATCATATTGCTAAGAATCTTCATCATCGGTTCTTATTATATAAACATATGATAAAAGTGTAGAATGACATGAAAATCCATAATACGAACAATTATCCATTGCTAAAATTTCCAACCCCATGCAACATACAAAATGCAATGCAATACGAGAAGTAAACAAGCTGATCTAACAGGAAATAAGTACAAACACACACTCAAACCAACAACGTTTAAGATACTTGAAAAAAAATTTTTTCGAGACCTTTAGTCCCAAATGTTTTTGATAAATGACAAGGGTTAAAAATTATGCCCCAAGAAAATTGTACATGCAAGGAGAAGAATGAAGGACACTTGGGTCCTATGAAAAAGTAGTGTGCACCACGAAACAATGACTAGGTAAGTCATTGTGCCCCAGAGTACAGATGAAGTAAGCAACTTAGATTTTGTAAATGATTATAGATTCAGATGATCTCATGAGTCATTATTTCAAAACATGTGAAAATTCCAGAAAGATACGAGATGAGTGCCATGTGAGAGACACAAATTCCAGCTGCATATGAGCTTTTTGCCAAAAAAAATTGTCAATTTTTGAATTTTTATGATTTTTTTGGGAAATTATGATGTTTTACAATTTTTAGATGTTTTTGATCGGTCAAAAGAATATAGAATGTGGAAGATCACCAAAAATCACACGAAATGCCCCATGGCGAAGAAACTAGTGTCGGGTGGAAAACACATGACCCTATGAGAAGAAAACAGTCAAAATGATTACTCGATAAAAACAATCATCACAATGGTGAATAGAAGAAGGTAGGATGAGAAATATCACTGGAAGTAATGAAAATTCCTAGGGAGAATAAACTAGCACTAGGTGGAAAATAATGCCCAAACATAGCGAAAAATTAATTAAAAATAATTATTTAAGAAAAATAATTATTACGGCGGGTAGAAGAAAAATTAAGAATGATCAACTGCATTTAAATTACGCATTTCGGCCATCGCGGTAGGTGAGAGGGCATTGCAACGAGTCAAAATAACCCTATATGCCCCTCCTGAGGGGGTAAATCATCACGGTCAATTCATTTCTTATGGAGGCTCTTGTGAATTTTCACCGCAAGTGATTTGTGAGCTGCAAGAGAGATGGTGAGACTTCGAGGTGGATGAGATGTGCGGGCCGAATGCAGGAGTACCTTCGGGAGGAGGCGGATAGACACTTCGTGAGTGCTCTATCTCATCTTGTCAATTTTACATTTAATATCATTTTTCGAGCATTTTTAGGGTAGAAATAACACGTGCGCGTGCCTTCTTGATATGCAAGTGTCATACGGCATACACACGTGTTGGAAAAATAGGTTCACGTATGCACACGCATTGAAAATACGGGTATGTGCATGCACACGCGTAGAAAGGGGCGCGTATGCATTAGGGGGATAAAAACGGATGTGCACGCGTATGCGTCCTTATGGACGCATATGCGCTTGGGGTGGGTTGTATTATGTGAAGAATTAGGTAGGGGGTGCACGCGTTCGTGCAGGAACACATGTGTTGGTAGGAGCGCGCACATGTCTATACACGTAAGTGTCTATATGGGTGCTCAGCGTATATGGGTGTGCTGAGCGTATATAGGGATACGGATGTGTCATGGGGCGCACATGTGCCAAAAGAAAGACTTAGCCAATTTTTAGAGAAAAATAGGATAATTATAGAAGAATGTGACCATAGAATTTTGTAGAAGAAAGATAAACTAGTATTTAGAAGAATGAATGAGAGTTTGAAAATAGAAAAATATAGATAGAATTAAGTTATAACAAGTGTATTGTCATTTTGTAGAGATGATTTGCTAGCCCTCTGAGACTAGAGAGTGGTATGGTCACTTGACCACTATAGAGGCGGTTCCTCCTTTGAGGATAGGAAGATTTTGGATGGCCTACTATACGTTATTGGATTATATTACGTGGCCGGTATGCCGCATATTACTCTTGATCATGGCCTCCTTACATCCTTAGTTGAGTAGTGGCATAGTAAGAGCCAATGTTTGGGAGACGAGGCTACATCGAGAGTTTCAGAGTGAACCGATGTCGAGAGGAAGTTTGGTGTTATTCATGATGTGCCAGGGCATGATATGTGGTATGCACGCAGAGCCCGTGAATTTTTTGATATGGGGCCACAGATTCAGATGGATAGGTCCAGGCCGCTTTGAGTAGATCGTGCCACAACCATGGGTACCATTGAGATAGGTTAGAGATCACGGGGTCACTACCGAGTATAGACCCTAGTATTTTATAATGTTACCTTGTCGATTGACCATTACACGCATGGCACGGAATGCGGGAGTTAGGCCACCTGCAGAGGGGCCATATGATAGTGATGATGAGGATGAGGATGGAGATGATGATGATCCTTTTGATGGATAGCATCATGATGGGGGTGGGAATAGGGTCCTCCACATCGTCAACCATAGGAACATGGGCCTAGGCTAAGGTAGAGACAAGAACATATGTTTCCACATGTACAACTAGCTCTAGTTGGTATACTAGTTGGAGTTCATATTCCTTTGTAGCAAGTGCCAACACAGATATAATATGGTCCTCCTCCTTGTCCAGGAAACAAATTCCTAGGTAGTAGGCTCCACATTAGGGTCCTCCTCCTAGTCCGTCACATAGTCTAGGGGTGGTGGAGGAGACGATGATCATGGAGGAGATGGTGTTCATGGAGGAGATGGTGGGAAGATAACTACACTACAAAAACAGTTACATCAGGATATAGTTGTACAACTTCAGGTGATGGCTAAGAGGGACCAGGCTAGACCTCAGATACAGGTCCTTATAGTGAAGTGAGACCGAGCAAAAGCGCAGGCTATTCGGGAAGGTGACGGAGATGGTACCGCCTAGTTCCAGTAGATTCAAAAACTAGTTTCTCAAAGTATGAAGATCATGAGCTTGTTCTGATAGTCACGGGTGTAGGTGCGAGGCCATTATGCACAGAGGACAGATATGACAAGCCGAGTTTTCCCGACTTTCAACGAAGCGGATTCTTTTAGGTGTACTAATGGGACCGTAGTTACACCACACATGCACCTTGATTTGGCAACAACCAATGACAGGGCTTCATATTACAGGTCTCTATACTATGAGGTTGTCCCAAAGGGCCGAGAGTGCCCAACTATAGTCGGGAATTGATGTCTACTAGATCACAACGACCGGTAGCTTTGGGTATGTCGGTTGAGCGGTGGCAGTGCATCGAGCAGTTTGCGGGGTTCACAGGGGTATGGGCTCCCCACGAGATCACAGACCACCTAGTCCCCATGAGGTATCTAGCTAGATATGACTCTTTTTGGGTTGATACATAGATGTATATATGTATGCCTCTTATGAAGGCTCAATTTTTATTGATGTATGTATTGATGTATCACTTTGGATTATGCCTCCTGATGAAGGATTTTTTTGATTCATGCCCTTGATGGAAGATTTTGTATCGATGATGTATATCTTTTTAGACAAACTTTATATATGTGATGGACATTCGATGTTATAATTTCCATGTATTTTTATGGTGTATGATGATGATTATGATTATGGATTATGATTATATCATGATGTTGTATGATTTTTACTTCTTATGTATGTATCATGATGGATGTTGATGATGTATCATATGTGTTTGATTTTATGATAGATCTATAGATGATATCATTTTATTTTGTACACGAGATGTTTTAGATTAGTTTATAGGATGATATTTATGATATTGGTGTGGGGGGATAGATTTCTTATCATGCGCAATCCCTCTTGCCCCATTGATGATACGGTATGTGATGATTAGCTAAGTATACATGCTTGATGTAAAAATTAGCATTTTTATTGATATATATGATGTATAAATGATGTTAGATGTGATGATATGATAGATGATTGATGTGATAACAAACAATGTGCATGAAACAAACACACAAGCAAAAGTTAACAAAACTAAACAAATATACACATACAAAACAACACAACTATATGCAAGTTAAGAATGAGCTCAAGTATGCCTAACAACAGATTAAATTGGTATTTAATTTAAGCAAGTGAATGAATCCTAACAAATGCATATAACCAATGATAAAAACACACCGATTTGTACAAGTATGAGAGCCTAAAATGAACTCAATGCAAAACACAACAAATCAAATGAGATTTAATCTAAGTCAAGCAAATGAACCCATTTCATATCATACAATACGAAAATCCAAAGCAATCAAAACTCTACAAACCGACAACTAAAAGCAATCTAATCACTACTTTTTTTTGGGGACAACATTGATATATTTTCTATTGTTTTTGGTGTTATCTCGAAAGATAAGTTTTTAAGGCTCTGTTCACATTGTTTTCGGGGTTTCCTTAAGACAATGTGATGTTGTTTGTGTAGCTTCATCCCTAGAAGGGATTTTTTCAAATGTTTTGGTTTTCGTGTATCTTTTTCTGAATGTTTTTGTGTTTTTCTAAGGTCCTTTTGAAAGCAATGTACAGTGACAAAGAAGCGTGGATGCCCCCAACGTGAGATGGGAATATACAAAGTCGTAGAATGCCAAGCATGGATGTTCAAGAAGGTGAGATACGAAGGTGCCCCCAGTGTTAGATGGGAATATACAAAGGCGATTCCTTCACGTAGAGATTAGAATAGGAAGCCAAATCACAACTTTGCAAGATAGGTTCAATAGGATTCCTAGAACTGATAGGAAACTAATCCTAGATAGAAGTGAGAGTTACCCATCCAGATGTGAGAGTAGCTTGTGAATAGAAAATCCTCCTTAGGTGTCGGAAATCAATTTTCACCCAAGGACCTACCTAATGTGCCATAATTGCATGGTTTTCACACTTGGACGACCTATTTTTTTTTTACTGTTTTCTTGATTTTTTTATTTTTTACTTGTTTTTTCTTTCTTTTCTATTTTTAGGTCTTTTCTGATATATGACCCATGCTTAAGCATAGAACCGCTTGAGGTGCATGGCGTTCATGGGCTCTGGGAGATCTTCTCCATCTGAATAGGACAATTTATAAGCCCCTGATCCATATTTCTCAATGACCACATAAGGTCCTAACTAGTTTGTTTCAAATTTTCCCTTCTTTTCTATCTCTTTAACATTGTTTTTCTAGTTTTCGTTTAAAACAAGATCACCTATATCAAACTCATGAGGTACGATTCATTTATTGTATCCCCGTGATACCCAATTTTGATAAACCCGTAGGTGATTAAGCCATCTCATATGCTTTTCATCCAGTAGCTCTAACTTTGCCAGTCGAGCAACCCTATAGTCTTCGTCTTTATCTAGATAGTCCCGGAGAGATATTCTCAGGGAGGGAAGCTCAATTTCCAGGGGTATGATGGCCTCAGTTCCATAGACTAATGAATATGGAGTCACACCAGTAGGGGTGCGGATGGAGGTTCGATAGGCCCAGAGGGCGGGATGGATTTGCAAGTGTCAATTACTGGCTAGTTTTACTAGCCATTTTCTCCATGATTCGGATAAGAGTTTTATTGGTTGATTCAGATTGTCCATTACCTTGAGGGTAACAAGGGGTGGACCACTTGAGTTTGATTTAAAAGTGTTGACATAATGCTTTGACCGTCTTGTTTTTGAAATATTTACCATTATCATCAACAATGGCGAAAGGGATGTCGTAATGGAAAATAAGTTGATTCATTATGAATTTGGAATTTTGTGCACCAGTTACGTAAGTGAGAAGCACAACCTCTACCCATTTAGTAAAGTACTCGGTGGTGGTGATAATGTGAGTATGGCCATTTGAGGAAGTAGGAGTGAGATTCCCTATGATATCAAGTCCCCATTTAGAAAATGGCCAAGGTGTCGTGATAGGCTGCAAATCCTGTGCTGGAGCATGTATCAAGTTACTATATTTCTAGCACAGTTCACACTTTTTGACTAAGTTGCAACAATCTGATTCCATGGTAGGATAATAATAGCCTACTCTCAAGAGTTTTTAATCTAGAATCATGCCACTAGTGTGTGCTCCAAAAATTCTACCATGCATTTATTTATTAGCGTGGACTGACTCGGTAGCATCCAAACAATGTAGCAGATTCCCGTCGTAGCCACAATGATAGAGGGTGCCTCCTAGGAGGGTATAATGGGCTATATGATGGATAAGGGATTTTTCTTGGTATGGGTGATGTTTAGGGAAACATGCCATATTGTATATAATTAAATATGGAATCATACCAGGGTGAGAAAGGACCAACAACTTCACATGCCAAACAAGATTACATGTCATATGCGGGCACTCGTAGGCACTCCAAAAAGAAGGGAATTTTATTTAGTTGAGGTGAAATGCGCAACAGAGATCCAATCATAGCCATGACATCCGCTAATTGGTTGTGTGATCTTGTTATTTTCTCAAATACAATCTGCACAAAGTATTCTTTCAAGGTCTCAACCATTTTCTTGTATGGAATGATTTTTTCATCTTTGACCTTATATTCATCATTAACTTGTTTAATGATTAGTTAGGAGTCACCAATGACTCATAGCTATCGAGATATTCTAGGTGATAGCTAACTTAAGGTGACAATGAGTTCCTCACACTCTGCATGTTATTTGTACAAGGGAGTTGTAAATGGAATGATCATGGAATAACTTCCCCTATGGGAGTGATTAGTACCACTTTTGATCCTAATCCATGAAATGTGAATGACCCATTAAAGTGGACTTGGTACACGACGGACTCCTCAATATACATCATTGATGCATCTAGAAAATCCAAACACAATGGTTCCATTCCTAGGAGGAGCTTGAACCAACTAATGTCATCAATACCTATCCTTTCAAGAGATTTTGGTTAACAAACTCAATGTCAAATTCACTAAGGAGAATGATCTAATTATCCATTCATCCTATAAGGGTGGGTTTGGATAAGAGGTACTTGAGAGGGTCAACTTTGGATATTAACTTGGTTTTATTGTTAAGGAGGTAATGACGAAGTTTCGGAAGGTAAAGACTCTTTTGGTAGACCTTTTCAATGTGGATAGTTCAACTCGTAGGAAATTAAGGTACAATGAGGTAATAAACCACCCTTTCTTTATGGCCAAGGTCGTATTGGGAAAGCAGTGCACCAATAGAAAAATGAGTGGCTAAAATATATAGCAGGAGGGGTTCGTGCTGGGGTAGGAAACATGAGAATATGTGGGTTGATTAGATATTGCTTAAGCAATTCAAATGCCTTTTGATAATTTGGTCCCCAGTTGAAGGTAACATATTTTTTTAGTAGATGTGTAAAAGGATGGCACTTATCCACAAGCTATGAAATAAATTGGTGGATTGCCTGGATTTTCCTTGTAGACTTCTTAGTTATCTAAGGTTCTTAGGTGGAGGCATCTCTATGATAGCTGCAACCTTAGTGGGATCTACCTCTATCCCTCTTTGTGAAACAATGAAACCCAGGAGCTTTCTTGATAATACGTCGAAGACACACTTTCTAGGATTCATACGAACTTTATAATCTCGGAGATGCTGGAAGATACGTCTCAGCACTTCAGGGTGCTCTCCTCTAGTTTTAGACTTTGCTAAGATATCATCAACGCAATATTCCATGATGTCATTCATCATGTCATGGAAGATGACCTTCATTACTGCGTTGATATGTAGCCCAAACATTCTTGAGTCCGAAAGGCATGAACTTATAGAAAAATGTCCCCAAGGGGTGATGAAAGAAGTCTTGTGTTGATCTTCCTCTACAATCTTGATTTGGTTATAACCTGAAAATCCATCCATTAAGGATAACATTTCATAACCAGCAGTTGAGTCAATGATCATGTCGATGTTAGGAAGAGGGAAGTCATCTTTGGGACATGCTTTGTTGATGTCACGAGATGTTGGTGCATATTCTGATACCGACCAACTTCTTTTGAACTAGGACTATATTGGATATCTAATCTAAATAATTGATAGGTTTGATAAAATCTATCGCTAATAGCTTTTCCAGATCTTCCTTAACAAGCAATGCAATCTTTGGATGCATATTTCTTAACTTCTACTTGATGGGTTTGGCGTTTGAGTTCACAACAAGGTTGTGTACGACCAATTTTGGGTCTAAACTAGGAATATATGCACTTGACCACACAAATATGTCTGCATATTCCCGTAACAATGTCACGAAAACTTTATGTTCCTGTGTTGAGAGTGAAGCTCCCAACTTTATCATTTTAGGCTCTTCTTCTAAACCAATATTAACACTAATTGTTTCTTCAACGAGCATCTTAGATGCGTCCTCCATCCATGTAGGATTAGGGGGAAGAGTAAGATCAACCTTGAAAGGTGGCTCATCATCTCACAGGGTCCATTACTTTTTCCATAGGTTCTTCGGTTTGTGTGTCCACTAGTGCCTCAAAGAGGTTTTCAGTATGGGACTTATGCTTGTTTTCTGCAAGGCTTCTCGGAAGTACTCTTGCCCTTTCTCATGATCTTTTATTCAAGCAACAACACATATTTTTTTCTTCTCCAAATTATGCATAGGAATTCGGTTGAATAGAGAAACCTATCTATGATCCCTATTTAGAATAGTATCCCTAAGTCCCATGAATTCTACAAATGCCTCATTGTTCTCAAAGAAATCGATTGGCACGTGAAGTTATTGATCCCAATCTACGAGGGGTAAATTGACAATTGTCTTGGGGATTAGATCCAAATAAGGTGAAGATAGCTGAATTTGGAAATAGGTTAGTGGAGGCAATATCCTCATATAGGCTACATTGGGAATCTACATCACCGTCTGAATGAGACATGTCATCCTCATGTTCAGAAGAGGCAATATCTATCTCAGAAGGTGGATTTTCATGACGCTTTGATACCAAGGTGGTGCTTTTTCAACTTAAAGTGAGGTATAGGAGTGGGTTCTATCCTTCCTTGTGTGTTTATGCCGCATCCAAATCAATTATAGCCCATGACATACATCATGCGGTGGCATTTGATATATTACAGAGATTGATGACATGATGATGTAGTGCCTTCTTGGTATCCACCGGTGGGGTGTATCTAACATCTTCTCTTTGATTAAGAGACCACTAGGAGTGAACCTCTCAAATGGTTTGAAATATGGTTTTCCACATGTCTTGGGTGACACTAAGAGGTATGATATTAGCAAGGCTTGCTAAAGAGTGAACTGATCATTTGGGCCATACTTTCAAAAAAATTCTCCCATGATGTGAAGGGGTTAACCAATGTAGGAAGATTTTGATTACGGGGATTGAGTCATCTGGATCTCTATGTTCTTTTATAGCTTTTATTTGTAATGGGACAATAATATCCGCTAAAGGAAACTCATAGGATGCATGAGAAAAATTATGCAATACTCTATAGTGCGTGAATGATTCCTGATCACCTAAGATGGTGATTATTTGTCCTCCATAGCACAATTTGATGCACTGATGAAAGGTAGAGGGAATAGCCTGCATGTCATGAATCCATGGGCATCCCAGGAGCATGTTGTAAGGAAGATCCAAGTAAAGGGTGTGGAATGTCATATCATGATAGGTCAGCCCTAATTCCATCGGAATTGCTATAGTTCCTATTGATTCTCACTCCTCATTATCATAGGCCAAGATGGTGATAGTTTTAGCACCCAGATCTGCTTCTGAATGGTCAGCTACTTAACCATCTTTAATGTGAAAATATTTAGACCAAACCCGTCATCGACAAGCACTCTTTTTATTTTACGACGAGTAATAATGACCTCTATGTATAAAGGTAAGTTGTGCTCGGGGTTATTAAATAGGATCACATTTCAATCAAAGGAATCAAGGTTTGCAACCATTTCCTAAAGGTGTGTGGGATCTACATATGTGGAGACCCCTGAACTCTGAAGCATTTTATACAATATATTCTTATGAGCAGTGGAGATTTTGAGGAGATCTAGGATCAAAATTCTAGCTGCAATTTTCTCCAGCTTGTTCTATCAAGTTGTACTTAGCCCTCCTGAGGAACATGTAGAGGATATGGTATTACCAAATGAGCACGTCACATGCATACATCACAATTTTTTCCTAAGATTCTAATGGTATTCACTTGTTCATCAGATGAACAAAAAACCTATAAGGGAGTCGAATGGATTATTGTTTGTTGGATAGACGTAGTTGGAAGCTTCTATAGTCATTAGAGGCTTGCCTACGATCTAGCTTATTGTTCTTTTTATCCTCATGTTTGGGAAAGGGTTCTTTGAATATACCCATCTTCTCATTAAAAACCTGTCCTGAGTCAAATGGTGAATCTACCACGATCTTCCCTTCTTCGATAAGGTCTTGTATAAAATGTCGCAACCTCAAGCATCTATCAGTCTTATGTCCTTTGACACAATGAAAATCGTAGTATTCATTCTCCTTAAACCAACCTGGTTTAGGTGCATCATCATGGGTGCCTTTGGGTGAGGTCCTTGTGAAAGCTTTAATAGTAGACCACTTTGTACAACCTAGACTCTCTTAGAGTCTGTAATGTTGTCGCCAATGACATGCTTGTTCTTATTAAATAACTTTGGTTTGTCCACGGGTTTTGGCTTGTGTTTTTCCTTCAAAATGGGTTTGAGTGTCCCCTTTGCAATGAGAGCCTTCTCAATCTGATTGCCTTTCTCTATAACTTCTTCGAAGTTAGTGTCGTAGTGTATCTGTAAGTGGAAGGCTATTTCTAGGTTCAAGTTGGGGATGAATATGCTTACTGTTTTTTTTCGGAAGGACACAAGGGAAACGACTCGTTAATTTGTGCCATCATTGTAAGAAGCCCACGAAGGTATCATTGGGTTTTTGTTTAGCATTGCAGAGGTCATTCATGGTAATGTCATTCTCCATATTGAAAGAGTAATTTTGCACAAACTTTTTAGCTAGTGCAGCCATGTCGTGATTGGTCCCTTAGGTATGTGAAAAACCATTCCAATGTCTCGTGCTCTAGGATGAAAGGAAACAAACGTATTAAATAATTATTGTTATAAGTTACTTCTGAAAATATATGTAGAAGTCTTTGACATGATCACGAGGATCACCTTTACTTTTGTATTTGTCAAATTTAGGGATATCAAAGTGTTTTGGGAATGGTTGTCATAACATGTCTTTATCAAAGGGGTAGGGACATAGCTCTTCATATAGATACTTTTGATGTGCCCTACATTACTCTCTTGTAGAGTGGTGAGTGTGTTTTTCATTGATTGCAACTCTTGTGTGATGAGTTTCTCTTTTGTGGGGGATAGTGGTCTATTCACTTTAGCAACTTTGAAAGTTGCATCGTCATATGGGTCAATGTGAAATTCACATGATTTAGTCTTGAGTCTATCCTTATGTGTATTCCTACTTGAGGAACCTAAGGTCACTAGTTTTTGACTAAGTTTTAATATTTTTCATTGAATGATCTCCTCTTTGATTAGGGGATCATCTTCATCGTCAAACCTAGGAGGAGGTGAGTCTTTACGATCATGTCTAATTTTGACTTTATGTGAAGCCTTAAAGTAAGGTCTCCTTGAACCATCTCGTTGGTTTTGGTGGTTCACTTTCAACATTTTTATTATGTGCACCCAAAGTGGAAGCATGCCATGTGTCAAAAGGATTGTTCATGTAAATAAGTGATGGTCATAGTGGATCCTATGCTTCGTGGTCTATTGTTTTAATCACTACTTCACGCTCTTTTGGTAGTTTAGCTCCTAATTCGATGACTCTTATGAGTACTTGGTCTCTATTATAGTATAGGAGCTCATCAAAGTGAGCTAGATCTAGTTTGTGTTGGTCTTTAGATGAATTAGAATCCTCTCCACTATGGTCAACTAATGGTTCAATGTCTTTAACCTCTGAAAAGAGGGGTCCTAAGTTATGACCACTGAATGGGTATGTTGAAAAAGGATTTACCTCTAAGTCGTGTTCATCTTGTTTAGACACCATTTTTGTGTTTTTGGCATCACTAGTCTATGTGACGCTAGGTTTTGTCTAAGTGTATCCAAGTTGTAATAAACCTAGACATATGTGGTATGAGTTGTCTAGAGTATCACTATCTTGAAGTGTCCTAAGTACAAAACTATGCAACTACATTTATACTAGGAACAATCATACAAACCCACTAGTAAATCAGTCAATCACTCAAACTATTTATAGAACACTATACCCTAAGTTATAGTTCCAATGATAGGTGTAAAATAGATAGTGACAATACACTATCAACACCTAGGTAAAATTCAAATATGAACAAGACCTAAGCGCTAAAGTTGTATTGATGTGATCTCTCCACAAGATATACTACGAAAAGTTCAAATGCAAACATAATTTAAGTTTTTTAAAATGGAAGTCACAAATGTGAATAACGTAACAACACTATCTCAAACGTTAACCAAGATTGGAATAAGGGAGGTATTAGTATCAAGATGATGTTATCACGATATAAAAAATGCAATATCAACACTCTCAAAAGCCTTAAACAATGTTGGAATCAAAATTAAGTACAAATATAAAAATAAGTTATCAATTATGCGAGTAACGTAACGATATAATAAGGAAACTTATACTTAGTTCTCATAAATGAAAACAAGATGTAATTTTCATAATTGTATGGCTAGAATGTAGGTAGAGTAACAACTCAAAGGGGAAACAATGATGAAATGAAACCTAGCTATGAAGACGATCTTGAAATCAAGATCAAGTGGTTATCAAAGATATAAGAATGTACACACACACTTTAGACGTTTAAAAAATTAGCCACAAACATGGATGAGCATAAATGGACATAAAAGTGGTGAACACAATCTATGATAACACTCATGAAAGATGCCTTCTCTTGTCCCAAATGGGCAACAAGAATGCAAAGGTATAGATCAAATGGGATGGAAATGAACTAAGTGTTACTTGGGCAGAGTTTCGCCTCATCCTAAGGTGAGAAAGAAACTAAGCTAAGTAATACATTGTAAATCTCATGATGAGTGACACTTAGTTTCAACTTAAGTGGACTCTTTGCCTTGTTCAAAAAATAAGGTTTTGAGTTCAAGTAAGTCATCACTTCATGAGAGTTTGACAAGACACAATATTTTGGACTAGCAAAGTGGGCTCCAAGAAGATATGGCTTCCCTAGGTAGTTCGCTCAACTAGGTGTCACAAGTTTGTCTAATGCGAGCTTGATTTGCCAAGGTTTCCCAAGGAGTATCTCGGCTTTACTTTACCCCCTTCTAATACAATGAGCAACTAGTGCATTCAGTTGTATTGTCATTGGGGTCGTGATACGGAAAACTTTGACTCTAACTCATAAAATGTATTACTACTCAAGTAGGTAAGTAAAGCACTTCCCATTTCATCCACAAGGTTACTCAGTGGTGGACTAATTTAGGGTTCCTATAACCACCCCCATTGTTATAGCTTAAGGTGTTATTCCAAAGGGGTTATGTTCTAGTTAATAAGATAGGGATGTACCCTTTTCCAAACATGCAAATACATTGTGATGAATGTGGTGTTTTTTAAAAATCTTTTTTTAGCTTAATGTGGTTTAGTTTTACACCATTTAGCAACCCTGTAATCACATGTTAGTATCTTTGAGCCTCCGATTCTTTGAAAATCAATTTTGGTCCTACACCAAGATTAGTAATTTTCCAATAACATCATATAAAGAGGATAATATGTTGGTTTTGATTTCCCAGATCGTCCTAAGATGCAAGGAAAGAGAATACACAACAAGATACCCCACTCAAATGTCGTCGAAATGGAAAATACTTAAGTAATTTGAAAAAGAAACTTACTTTTAGCCAACTTTGAAATTTAATCCTTTATAAAGCTTAAATTGAAGTGTTTGGAAAGAAAAGAAAAGGTTTTTGAAATGTTTTTGTTTCCCTAGATCACCTAGAAGGTGTGAGGGAAGAGCATACATGCTTCAAAATACCTCTATAAATGAAAAATGCAAACACTTAACTAAGTTAGGCTAAAAATAAGATCAAAAGAACTTGCAAACCACTGTTAGAAACTTGCAAATTATTAGAAAAATCTAGAAATTTGATTCCACAACTTGAAATAAAATTTTAATTTTGAAAGTGACACCTACGTGCCTAAAATGATGTGTGTGCACCTAGTGACAGATGCACACAAATATAGAAAACATAGTGTCACAATGTGACTTTATGCCCTGCGTGGAAAAATAGCATGTGTGTGTGAATTTTAGCGGATGCACATCCCAAAAGGAAGATACACGTGTGGGGTAAAATATGAGGTTAACACAATATGCAAATAAAACCTACACATCTTGAGATGCAGGTGCGTGCAGTGCAAGCTGGTGTGTATGCATGGATTAGGACGTGTGCACGCCCCTTTGGAAAGTGGGTTGACAGATTAAATGGCAATAAGAAAGGTGCGTGTCTGACAAGTGGGTGTGCGCTTAGGATGACAGGTGAGTGCTAGTTTAGAACATATGTGTGTGCCTCTGGAAAAACCACAAAAAACCACGAAAATGAAAAATCCAAAAATGCCAACAGGTTAGTTTTTCACCATTAAAACCAATTTCTAACTTTAACCCATTAAATATTCATGCAAAAGGGAGATTTAGCCCACTTAAAGTTAGAAATATGTTAGAAAACAAGATATTTAACCCTAAAAAATCATGAAAATGGTTAGAAATGGAAATGAAAAGCTTAAAAATGACTTTTAAAGGACTATGGAGTAAGTCCCACCGGGTGTGCCAAATGTGAACAAGGAAAAGTTGCAAAAGCTATGAAATGAGGCAAGAACACTTAAGAAGCCCCAAAGCTTTAAACAACAAGTCAATGGACCATCATGATAAGAGATAAGCAAGAAACCATTACTTTGCATGCATTAACTTGAAATAAACAAACAAACCTAACATGTCTAGATATTCTCTACTCTTTAGAAAGCTTAATAAAAGTGAACCTAGTTTATATTCTAAGCAATCAGGTTGTGATTATTTAATTTTCAAGGTATTTGAGAATGAGATCTCACCATTAATGGCTTCATGGCCAATGGTTTATCCCATTTACTCAAAGCTTGGGTGATAGATGCAAAACAAAGCAATAGCTCAATAAACAATGAAGAAAGATCTTAATCCTATACAAAATACTATAGTTTATGCTAAAAGGAGGAAGTGTTCTTAGAAATGGTCTAGGGGTAGTGGGGTATTTTTAGTTTTATATTTCAAAGAATGGAAGAATTTTGGTGCATGCGAGACAAATGAATAATCCAAAAATCACTTTATGGTTTAGAAGAGGTTAAACATGCCTTAGGCTAGTTAATCTAGGTTTAGAGTAACTAATCTTAATTAGTTAGGAATTAAGAGACCGAGAGAGTTGTGGGAGGATTACTCCATCCAATGAAATGGATTGATAACCTAGAAAGTTAGTAAATGGGGTTTAAAGGAGATTATAAGATGGTTTTGCTAACAAAAGGTTGTATTAGCTCGATTAGTCAGTTGTGAGAGGAATATGATCAAAAGGATGTCGTAAAAGGAGAGTTAGATAGGCATAATTGACGAGGTGTTGTCAATTTTCAAGGAGTAGAATAGTTAGTGCAATATTAAGAATAAGATTGCTTTGATCAAACTATAGGTGTCTACATATGGAAAAGGATATAGTATACTATGAATCAAAGTAAGATGATAAGCAATGCGCAACATTGAATACTATAAGTAAGCGAGGATACATCTAATCAATATATAGGCTAATGTTTTTGAATTTTTGCAATTATTTGAATGAAATTATATGACTAGAAGAGGGGAGAAAAATTCCACCCTAGTGTATGTGTGCAAGGTGAGTTCCATGTAGGTAAATGTGCCCTCAATAGTCATGTTTGAACCTAGAATGAGAGTACGTCATCAGGTATCAATGGGTGGGATGATATGCCCCCAAGTTTGAATGCCATGGTGACCTATCTAATGAGGATTAGGGGTGAGGGCCCACTATTTCCTAGTGTGAAGGAGGTACACATGTGATCAGCATCAAAGATTTTGTGGCCATGGAGGAGTATATGTGGAGAAAGAGATTGCGAAATGGGACTATATGTGTCATGGGTGGTGTGTGTCATAGGTGGAGACCTATGCCAATGAGATGGTCTGTGAGACCAATGTATCCATCATGAGTGAGGAGCAAAATCCACATGTGGATTGGATCTAGGTTTATATGTAAAAGTAGCACTTGGTGTAAAAAGAGTGCCATATTTAAGAGGAGTATGGGCCAAAACCATGGGGCCATCATGAGGATACATAGGAGTATGTGCACTAGTGATAGAAGTAACTAAAGGTGTAGAAGTAATAGGAGGAAAAAACAAAATATTTTATGATGGGATGCCTCAAATAGTGATAATGTGATGCTCATGTACAAAATTAAGACATAAATGAAATATGGATGGTACGGATTTGGTATCCCCGAGACAAGGGAGTCCTAAGACCATGCCACAATGCGTAATTGTAGATCCAATAGTGAAAGGAATAGATATAGTGAGAGGCCCAATAGTGATGGGAAGAATGACATGCCCATGAGAAGTAGGTGATCTATGGGTCATCTGAGATAATGGAAAACTAATAGATTGCAAGAAATATATTGAACATGCATTTTTATTGTAAGTAGGATGCACCATAAATTTTTTGATAGAATTAGGACCAATAGAAGCATCAATGCGTAATATATGTTATGAAAAATAGGTATAAAAATTGACATCAGTAAAAGTATTATAGGTGAAGGAAGATTAGTAGTACTAACAATCCAAGAGGATGATTTGAAGATGAAGGAGGAGGAACAACATGATAAACATGATTAGAAGAGGATTCCAGAGCTTATTTTTCATTCTTAGGTAGTGGATCATTGAAAATTTTAAGCTTTCCATTGTCGTTATTAGATTTAGGAGCAGAAATAGTAGGGTCGGGAAACTCAATGTCATGATTTCAATCAGATATTGGATTAAATGTATAAGCTTGAAATATATGTTAGTAGAATGGCCATTACATCTATGGTAATCACAATGTACATGTTCATCAAATTTCTTACCATGAGGCCTATTAGGATCTATTTTAAGAGGAGCTAGAAGAGAAATTAGATTACTTTCTAGGATTTGAGGTAACAACATATGTGGTGGATATGGCAATCTAGTAAAAATGTGGTGTGTAGGTTACAATTGGAGATTTTTAGGTTGAGATATAGCATTAACAGTAGGATTAGGTTCACTAGGATTTCCCTTAAAGGAATATTTTCTTGGGAACTTATTAGTAGATTGATCAGAAATATTAGCACCATATTTAATTTTTCCCAAAGAAAGTAACTTGATTTCACAATTTTTCAAAGTATGACATAGATGATCAAAAGAGTGAAAATAGTCAAAGAGTACACATTCTTGCAAAGGAGGTAATAGGCTTTGGATAAAATATCTTACAATTTAGATTCAGCCAAGACATTGTTCATTTTAGAAAGATTAGTCTTATAACACAACACATAGTCACTAAGATGTTCATTAGTTCCTTGCCTCATTTTTGCCATTTGTGCATATGATATCTTCATTCCAATATTCATAGAAAAGTGAACTAGAAATAGATTTGTTAAAGGAGTAAAAGATCAAATAGAGTGCAAAGGTAAATCATAAAACCATCACAAGGCATAATCTTGTAAGCTCTTAGGAAACAACTTGGTTAATAGTGTGTCATCACAAACATAATCCAAAAAAACAACATGAAATGATCGAAGGTTCTCTTAGGGATCTCCATGGCCATAAAAGAGAGGAAACTTAAGTGAGGCAAAATTGGAAGGAAGTGGATAATAAGAAACCTTAGGTGCAAGAGGACTATGAAGAAGAAGCAAAGAATCAAGAGATGGAGAAGAAGAGGAAGAGGCCTATTGTAATTGATGAATTTGAGCTTATAAATCATGATACAAATACCAAGGAATGGGTTCCTAAAGAAGTTCTAGGTTAGATGTGAGAAATAAGAGGAGAAGAAATATGAGTGTTATGTGTGGAAATAGGAACATGGCTAGTGGATGCCCCTACATTGGTGGGAGGGGAGGAGAGTGGAATAGAAGATGTGGTGGCCATAGTGGGGATAAAAATGGTGTCTAGAGTAGTGGAGGAAGAGATCCACTTGGTAGTCTTCATGAGCAGCAAGAAATAGAAAGAGATTGAGGTTTTCAAGATGATCAACAAGGTATGTATTTAGGTCATTAATATTTTTGGTGGTAAAATCATGAGAGGTGTTATCCATGATAGAAAAAAATATGGTAAAGGGTATGCAAGGATTGGGTTCACAAAATTATTTAAGAGAATTTAAATCTTTATTAGAGGATTGAGATCAAATGAATATAATAGTAATAAGAAATATCTATCATATAGAGAAAAACACATATAAGCAATAGCGAGATAAGAGTGACTTGTCACTTATCTTGTATTTAGAGATCTAGGTTGGAAATTGAGTGGAACAGTGGATCTAGACTAAGTAAGATTCATATGGAAAGATGAAATGTAAAAATACTTTATACATGACCACCCATATAAGGACAGGACTGCCTTAGGGTGATAGTGTCTGAGTTGGGCACTAATGTCCTGAAAACAACTTTGGATATAATATTTTCATGATCTGATGATGTTTGTTTCCTTTTGCTATTTATTGCATTCACTTCATTGTAGGGTTATTGTGCCACACCTAAACTTACAAAAAAATCCTAGCTACCTACACAAGGCTCAAGAAAACATTAGATGGAATAAATAATGCATATACTTGAGTCAAAATGACCTCGATGGTCACCCCAATGTGATTTTCACTGAGTGTTGCACTACATTTCAGACTTTATGTAGTTCTAGTGTGTGTGTGTGTGTGTGTGTGTGTGTGTGTGTGTGTGTGTGTGTGTGTGTGTGTGTGTGTGAGAGAGAGAGAGAGAGAGAGAGAGAGAGAGAGAGAGAGAGAGAGAGAGAGAGAGAGAGAGAGAGAGAGAGAGAGAGAGAGATTGTGTCCCTTGAAGTTAGGTTTACCTAGTGTCATTTATACCAAAATAACATTATAAAAATATTTTACCCCCAAGATGAATGTGTGAGATGGAATTTAGAAATAACCCCTCATATGCAGTGAATAATGCAACCCAAATGCAGTCCTTGAATGTTTCTCTTTTCCTAAGTAGTAGATAGTAAGTAATAGCCCAAGTTATCCAACCCCTAATAATAGTGAGTAGTTCATGTATATATATTTGATTCCCTTGTTTGAATTTTTTCATTAACAACCAAAAAGGATGATCAAAGTGATGAGTAGTAATTTAGAAAAATGATGTGGCATTTCAAATTTGAGAAAATGAGGGAAAAGGAGGGAAGCACCCAATGGGGATAGTAGTTCCTTAGGTGCTCATATCCCTAATGGGAGTTAGTGTTTGGGATCTTCGAGGATAAAATAAAAAACATAGAGCTAGGTTACACATTGTACAATGTTCACAAGTATGGTAGTCATTTGAGAAAATAAATTGATAAGAGTATCAAAAGGATAAAGAAATGTAAAAGCAAAACAAGTGTTTTTAATGTCTAGTTTTCTTGCTAGGAATCACACATATAATGACATAATTAGAGGCGTGATATAAATAGAATGTGTGTGATTTTGTGACTACATCCCCATAACTATTAGAGCACATATGTCAACTTGGTTCTTTTTATGAGATACTTTTGGTGATATCACAACATGTGAATAGATTAGTGATGGTCACACTTGTGATCTTGGATCGTTTAGCACCTTAGGAAACAATTATTTTTACTAAGATTATTAGGGTTGTTTTTGTGGTTAACGTGGTGAATTGGTTTTCTACTTTTGATATTTTTGTGCCCTTTTGAGAGGTGTTTGTGAGAAATTACCCTTAGTATATTCTTATTTTCTTGATTTTCTAGCCATGGGAGTACTCTTGTTCCCATGTAGTTTGGTACTTATATATTCTTCTTCCTCACCCCCTTTTCAATACTTTCTTTATATTTTTGATTTTATCATGTCGGGCTCAACAGTGGCTCAATACTTGCCACAACGGGTAGGTCACATGGTAGTTATAGGTCAATTCCCCTTATCTATGATAATCTCAAGTGGTAGCCTCGCCTTGGTATCATCATCATCTAATTCATTGTCGAAGACATATTCCACATTAAGATACCTCAATAAGGATCATAGGACCAAAAATATTCATTAATAATTGTTGGATGCACCCTTTACGTGTTGGAATTCACAACTTAATTAATCTATCACTTTAGGTAGATGGAAGTGAACTCGTAGGGTATTTTAGACCACCAATTCAACTTTTCATTATTCAATATGAGCCTTTCTAAACATAAATTTTGGATTACATAGAACACCATATATTTTTGGTAAGAGAAGGGAAATTTAGGTGGGATCCTCCACTCTCCCCTAAAGGCATCTATACAATTCTCATACCTTGACTCAATATTCACTTGTTATGGCTTTGACAAACATGTTGGGGCATGTATACTTTTGAATTTTTGCATGAGAGAGGAGTTAGGAGGAGTTCTCATATATTCTTGTCGTATTCAGTTGGGATAACTATTTCATACGCCATAGTAAATATTAATGTATTGACTTATTTGAAGTGTGTAATGATATTACTTAGATTTATTTAACAACATATTACATTATCAACCACAAAAATAGAACAATATAAGTAATTCATAATTATAAGGGCATAATATAATAAGTACTCAATATTTAATAGATAAAAAAACATAATATATCACTTGGCCACTTCAAAGGGGAAACCTACACAACCTTACAATAATAATAAACTATGCAATTATGATGTAATTACTATTCCATAACTCCTATATATACCCTATTTAGGCTATGGTTAATCCATAAGCTAACCCTACTAACAATATGAAAGAAAAGAGAGATACAAAAAGATGTGCTAAGAGATTATGTTAGACACAAATCAACTATGTATATCCCAATACATGTAATAGTTAAGGGCATATCATGTCCCACCCTTGAAAGCAAAGATAGGTACTTTTGCAGAATTGCTTCATTAATCCATGTTACATTCTCATTGGCTAAATTATTCCATTTGATAAAATACTCTTTAATCTACTTGGCACACAAATTCTTTGTGTGAGTTTAAAGGATATCCTCTAGTTCAAGAACAAATTTCACCTACTCATATAGCTCTACTAACTCATTTTATATGGGTACTCATTTCATAATGGTATTATTTAAATAAGATACATAAAAGATAGGTTCCCATTTGGGTTCTAAAATTTAGGGATATAATATAAGATTGGACACACCATGTAGATACAAAGGTGATCAACGATCACTAAATTAATAAATATAGAGGATAGTAGCTCTATTGATAGGATATATATATATAGGTTTCTAAGGCCTAAAACCAAGATAAAGATAGGTATCCTACTAGGATTCTGAAATAGAAAGGAGAAAAACCAAGGGGTGGATAAATCCAAGGGGTGTAATAATAATAAGATAAAGAAAACATACATATACTCTAATCATAGCAATGAATGACCAATTACAAAAATATCATACATACAAAATGAAAAGCTAAAGAGATTTGGAAATACTTACTTGTAGCATGTGTGTGACCATTGATGCATAATCCTCCCCATAGAATAAAGTACTGAGAGAGAATCATTATGGGTGAAGAAGGGGAAAGATCGACAAGAATATCTCCATTCCTAACTCACTATGGTGACCTAAATTCAAAAGAGGTGAGATTCAAGACTCCAAATTTAGATAGTAAGTGTGAAATAATGTGAGTAAGAACATATCATGTGAAATTTGTATGTAAGTAAATATTTTCTAGTGATTTATTGGTGATTATAACAATAAAAAGGGGCTATATCTAATCTGTGCGATTGCTTTAATGGCTATTTTTTTGGCCATGGAAAATTTAAAATAAACACCATCACCCATGGGAGATGATATCATCCTTCGGGAAACACTAAGGTCAAATGTTGAAAGTATGAAGAGAGAAGGTGAAAATGTGAATGGGGGTAAGTGAAAAATATCCAGTGGTTACTTGAAAGAAAGGATAATAATGTGAAAAAGAGAAAAAAGTGGATATGATGGGATAAGTAGACATAATGGGTGAAATTACCATGCTCCATTTTGTGTGAGGAGCCTTTTGTAAATGTCTTTGAATGATTTGAACGGTGCAAAGCTATATCATGCACAATAGTATTACTAAACCCAAACAGATGCAAACAATTGTCAATTTTGAAATGGATGTTGTTCATTGCATTAATCCACAATTTTGTTACACAACATCATACACATCCAAGTTAGCCAATATTTTGATAACAATAGACGAAAGTCTCTGAAACATGATTTATTTAAAAGACAACTACTATTACTTGCATCAATTAATTGTTGATAGCCAAAAACCATAAGAAACAAAATTGAATTGGTCTGCAGAGAAATTTTTTTGGTTATATCTACACCTGTCTGGAGGAAACCTTGAAAAGTTTTTAATGACAGGAATGTCCCCAAAAAAATTGTTATAGGAGAGGTTTCTGATTTTTATAATCGAATTGTTTAAATCACTCTCCATTCTTCCAAGGAATTAATAAAACATAACTGTGGTAGTGAATGAAATGCAAATACATGTGGTTTTTTTCTCTTTCTCTCTCTCCATAGGTCATTGATCCACATACAATTTTGTGGGTATAATATTCATTGTCTTCAATTTTCTTTGAGATTGTCTCAAAGTTCCTTGAGCTTTAATAAAATGATATAGAATACATCCTTGATTTGTTAGATTTGGGTGTTCTTAGTCGTATGCATATATATTCTCATTCTCAATAATATCTTCCAGGTTGTTGAATCAACCCTTCGAATCTTGTACTCTTTGGTAAATTTGAGAAGGATAATGGTTCGATGGCTACCCATGGCTTAGCTCTTAGTAACTAAAAATGTATCGACATGACCACCATCAAAAATATGTAGTATAATTTATACTCACAATAACTTGGTCATGCACTACCCATAGATTTATGGACAATTACTACTATTTAACATATGATCCCAACCTATGGAGGTGAATTGTTTTGAAGAAACCGGTCCAATGCTTAACAAAAACTTGATAAATTATAAATTATCCTTAAATATCTATGAAGCATTGGGATTATCCTGATAAATTTAGAATTTTAAGCATTGATACGGATAAATGACTCAATTGTGCTCATGGACCTGGGCCCTGAATCATCTAAGATGATTTATGCAAGCGTAATTGACTCTCGAAGCTAGCTAAGGTGCACTGGGTTTACCCAAGAAGGATCAGTTTTAAGGAGACCCTAAGAATTAGTTCTAAGATCAGTTTTAAGGAGGCCCTAAGAATTAGTTCTACAAGATACAGTCGTAGGACAAATCTTCCTATTACACATTTCAAAGAGCAAGAGAAACATATCTGAAATATACCCACCGATGTGATTGAAGAACTCCTCCAATCTGAGAGTATTTGTGGGAAATCAAAAAGTAGTTTGTAATTCAATTAACCTTCTCGAGTTACGACTTAAAATATGTTGAAAATTGGTGAGAGAACTTTACACAAATTTCTAATTTCAAAAACTAAAGGATGAAAATGGAAATGGTAGGGTATAAAAAAATGAAAGGCAAGGTCTTACATTCACAACTTTATCCAGAGTTCCCTTGCTTTACAATCTGTGCATTTCCCCTCCTTTTGCATTCAAAAGGTACTCAAAAATGGCACACATATCAACACTTAGAGCAAGAAGAAAGGAGGATTCAAGACTAATATCCCTTAACCAAAGAAAAACATTTTTAAATACTCCCCTCTACTTTGATAACACCTCCACTACTACTTTACCAAATGTATTCATGTTTAGTGCAAATAAAATTGCTCACAAAAGGCTGCCACTCATGATATAAAATCTGCAAATGTACGGAAGTCTTCATGTATTCATGTTTAGTTCTAATAAAATAGTCCGCAAAAGGCTACCACACATGATATAAGATTTGCAAATGTATATGTACACTCCAATAAGAGATTATCTAAAACCTCAAATTCCTCAATTGTTTCTGTGCATATCGTCTAGTGCTTAGACCAGAAAAATAACTTCAATCCAAAACAGGACACTATGTTCATGTAGCTAAGCTGCAATTTCAAAAAATGATTCTTCAATATGTCAGATACACAGAGAATAATATGTTTATTGGGTTTGTATTCATGTTTAGTTCAAATAAAATAGTCCACAAAACGCTACTAATCATGACATAAAATTTGCAAATGTATATGCACGAATTTGTAACAAATTTGAAATGTAGAGATAGAAACTTTAAATGTAATCCTTCATATATATTCCTACACTTACAAAACAAATCACACCCATTATCAACATCAACTACAAAAGTAATAACTATCCCTCTAAATCAAATAAAAACATCAACAACAACAACTATTTTAGTAATGTTTTGGGCGTTGATACTTAAAGTGAATAATGTGATTTGGGTGAATGTCATGTGTGTAATTTATGTGTCGTACAATACATAAATATATTATGGAACTCTTCCATTAGTGTTTGAGTATGAATAATGATGCAGTGAAAAATGTGACTTAGGTGTGTGCATGAGGCCTAAAAATAGTTGATCTCTTGTGTCATTCATCATATCATGAATATCTCTCATGTTAACTTTTTGGTTTAGATAATAATGGTTAATGATTTGATTTTGATGAATGCAAAGAAGTAATGGCAAAAATGTATATTAGTTCTGTGAGTATACTTAATGGCAATCCCATGAACCTCTTTCATGTTATTGTTTTGGGTATGGTAATAATACTGAATAATGTGATATGGGCCAATACTTAGGGGTAACAATAAGTACTTAAAATGTAGATTCTCTGTTATGCCATTCTTTTGTACCCTAAGAAAAGTTTATTTGTCCTGTGAATTTGCATAATGGTACTAATAATAATAATGAAGCAGGTTATGTACCTGAAAACGCTCGATTAACTAACCATGTGAAGGAGCTCAAGTCTGGAAACATCCAAATGGGAAGCAAGGAGGAGGTACTGCAAACTTTCTCAGTATATAATCATAGAAGCTTACATCAGCTCCAGAAAAATCAGCAGAGTGTAAACCGGAATAATCTAATGAAGCCGAAGGAGATCAAGCAATTTTTCAATAAAGGAAACAAGTGTTACATAAGAAGAACAAGACCGAAGAAAAATTCTCAATACACATGCGATTTGCTATTTAACATGGTGTTTATACTACACATCTCAATAGAGGGGAGTTGACTCCAGACTAGATCAAATTGATTATATACATGATACAAATACCTATACTTTTACGACACTACTTGTATCCAAAGTGGCAGTTCAAGGGGTACCATATGTATTCATGTTTAGTGCAAATAAAATTGTCCACAGAAGCCTACCACTCATGATATAAAATTTGCAAATGTATGGAAGTCTTCATGTATTCGTGTTTAGTGCAAATAAAAATTTCCACAAAATGCTACAAGTCATGATATAAGATTTGAAAATGTATATGTACAACTTTGAAATGTACTTATAGAACCTTTCAATGTAATGTTTCATGTAAATTCCTACCCTTCCACTATCAATAACATTGTTATTCAATAGTATATTTAAGGATTTTTCAACAAAAAAACCAATAAAAAAACTAATGTAACCACTGTGTCTCAAACATGTTGTAAAAACGAAAGTAATTAATGCATCCCTCCAAATCAAACAACTTATAATGTTCGGCGTTCACATTGCATTGTACACATGCGATTGCTAGTAATTAATATATTTGAAAATAATAACAAAATTTTAGTTGATTAACTATTTTATAACTTATTAACTATAATAAGTGAACCTAATGCATTTATCTATATTGGATGGATAAGCCTATCCCTCATGCAAGCTCACATAATTAATGTTAACCAGGGAAAAAATATTTCCTATTAGTCACCATTATGTCACAATTAATTTTGACACATTACATTGTTATGTAAAAAGGTAACATAATGTGTTGTTATCAATTCTTTCAAACTGCCATTAGTACTTTATTAGAAAGATCTACGAACCTTCATGATTCTTATTTATTTTTAACGAAAATTTACTATTTGCAATAGTAAGGAGTTTTACCCCAAAATAGATGAATGAGACCTACAATGTATGGTGAATTTCTTTTTTAGCAATAAATAACTAGATGGCACTTTGGTAGTGAAAGATTTATATTAAAAATATCAGATAAGCGAGAGAAGGGAATGGCACTATGTTGGATGACACTTTACTTAATGCTTTTCCAAGGAGAATGGTGTACCAAGAAGATGCTCCTGGTGTTAAAAAATTGCAAATATCATATTACCAATGTCACGAGATGATTGGAACACAAATTTCAAGCATTTTGATGCATTTTTATCTTGAATACAACACTGCATGCAAAGAAATCATATCTATTTATAACTTTAGTTCCAAATAGTAGTTTTACTATTGGAATTGCCCTTTATATTAATTAAAATAAAATAGAGTTATAAGAGCACGGGTGACCCTAAAATTTACAATCCCATAAAAAATGCCATGTATGCACCAGACAATGCCCAAAGGGAAAACAAAAAGCATGAGAATTACATAAGAGAAGAGAGCACTAGGCACAAGTACCACTTCGGGAGGAGGAGGAGGAGGATCGTTCGGAGGAGGGATGAACACTCCACTTAACAAATCAGCTAAAGGAGGATCAATCTGTAAGCCATCCTCACCTCTTGGGTAGGTTTTAATACTCCAATCTTTAGGCGGATGTGAATAAACACTTTCAATAAGTTTAAATAATAAATTTATAGCACCCTAACATGTAATATCTTGAAACAACCTTTATGTAATATCTTGGATAACTATCACATAAATGGGACCCACAATTTATTAGATGTGTGCAACACTTCCAAAGAGAGTTGGACATAGGTTTCAACACTATTGAGAATATTTGAATCTTGTATAGTAGAATATTCTTATAAAGAGTTCCAAATAAGAATATAATTTAATTATTAGTAATTGCATGTGAGTGGTGCAATGGAGATGTCGATAGGGATGCGTTGAAGAACATAAAATTAAAGAAGTGAAATATTGTAGGTGGAAGAGGGCGGTGAAGAAGGGGATTAAGGGAGGAGTAGTCACGAGGTGTGGAAAATGTTGGGGAAGAATTCCAAAAAAATCTTTCTTCCAAGAAGAAACATGATGAGCATCCCATCTCGAAAATGATGTAGTACCTAAATTTCTATAACCAAAAACATGGCAGTTCATGTGGTTTTGCATCATCTTTATGGACCATTATCATAGGTCATTGTCCATTATTTCCTAGAGACAATAGATATTAGTTGTAAGTTTTTTCCTTTTGGATTTTCATTTGACATTGCCTCCTCAAAATTCTATGTTCTTAACACTCATTAAATTTCATTGTCATGTGTATAATCATGCATATGTTATTTTGGAATTGTCATGTTAAGGGGCTCTACAAGTATGTGGGAGTGGTGAAAGAAGATGAGAGAGGACCAACTATAAGGGTATTCTCATAAATATTGTAAGGAATTTATTGAAATTAAATGTAGTAATTTTTATTCATTAAATATTATTTTCCATTATTATATGCATATTTTCTATAGCTTGCAAGGTTTTGATGACCACTATACTTTCATCAAATATGTCATTGCTAGTAATGTTAGCGTAAAGGTTTCAACATGTGATCGATGCTACTCTTATTAGTTTTTTTCTTAGCCAAAGACAAATTTTTCCATTATAGTTAGGGTTTATATTTTCTATATTTATCCAAATTAAATGCATTTTTATTTTTATTATTTGTAAATAGTTTTGAAGGGACTATACCCTGTTACAATAAGGGCTCAAAAGCCAAATAGAGCTATAGAGGGATGACAAAAGAGGATCAAATCCAGATAAAGCATTATGCCCAACAATAACCAAAATATAGTTACTAGTAGAAAGTGAAACAAAACAGAAACTGCAACAAGACAACAAAACAACAACAAAAAAACAACGAAAAGACCAAAATATAGCAATGATCTAGAACGAAGCCCTCCAACCCGAGGGAGATTATTTCTTGGAAGCTTTGTCAATCTTGGATTTTATTTTTTGTAATGAAGTGAACAACACCAAAGTGGTGATGTGTGTGGGGTCACTTGCATTCAAATTTGATATGGTCTGACTTCTCTCCTTGTCAGTCCCCCAGATAGTTTCAGGGACCCCGCTAAGCATGGAAATGTTGCGAACATGTTGTTCCAAAAAGTCACTAATGGCATTGAAGATAACCATGTTATGGTCGTGCCTGTCTTTGGCTCTCCCCAATTTGTTGTCCAAAGAGTTCAATTTCTTATAGATGTCTACAATCTGATCATTCCCATTATCAGTTTCATCATCAACCTTTCTTTTGCCCTTTTGTTTGGTAATGTGTTGCAGGTCCTTCTTTAACTTCATCATCTCATTTTCCAAAGAATCCAACCTGTGAGGAATATTATTCCCCTCATGTTGCAAGGGCGTAATCTGGGTAGCATTACTAATATGCAGCAGATTATGTGCAACTTCCATCTCTTTAGTGCTTCTAAGAACCTGAGCAGAGTGAGGGATGTCAATTTTGGGAAGTTTTGGGTTCTTAGTCTTGGGTTTGGAAGAGGTGTTCAAGATGGAAGTGGGAGCAATGATGGTAGGGATGTGTGGATCGCTGGGAGAGGGTGGGAAGTCGGGGAACTTAGAGACACAAAGCTTATGAAGCAAAAAAATAAGGCCTTGGTGAAGAGGAATGGCATGAGAGTGCTTCTGGAATTCTAAAATGGAGCGCTCAAGGGAATTTAGCAAGTAATGTGGGAAGCAAACCACAAATTGTCTTCTAAAGTGGTTAAGAAAGACCAGGTGCTTGACAGGACTGTTTTGTAGCATCCTTCTAAAGAAATGTACCTAACCATCATTTTTGTAACCTCATCAAAAGGCTTGGGGATAGAGCTTACCCTAACACCCACAGTACAAATTTGAGCTCCTCACCATCGTCAGAGAATTTCTTTGCCTCGGCAGTCTTATCGATCCTTTTGTTGAAAAAATGATATCCCTCCAACTCAAGGCATGTTGCCTCAGCTATCAATTCTTCATTTATAATTACTTGGTGACCACCATACTCCACCTTTCTGTCCTTCCAGTCCATTGCGAAATGAACCAAAATATTTTGGTCATGCCCCTGAATGTGCTCTATGAAGTTGGAAATGCCTCCCTTTTGAAGGAGGTTCCATAACTCCTCATTTTTCTTCCAAGCCGGATCACTGCAAGGCTCCAGTTGGCATGGGGCACCTCCCATCTCCTTCTCCCTGCTACTCCTACAATTTTTCTGCTCAAAACCCTCGTTTGAATCATTACTTTCCTTATCTATCTATCCGGTTTTTAAGAACCCAACCACCTGTTCGAGAATCATGGGAGTTATTATGGCCATAGTTAGGATGATATTTCTCACATGTGTGATATTTCACACCTGCTAAAGCCCACGCCATCTCATTATAATTATTACTCCATGCATCATTAATGCTATTATGTACCTCCTTAGGGATGTAATTTTCATTATCCCAAATGGTTAGATTATTATTGATGCCAAAATTGGCCAAGGTATCCGCTACCTTATTCCCCTCCCTATAAGTATGCCTAATGTTGATATTCTTGAAATTTTGACAAATATTTATGGATTCCATAATGAAGTCCTTAATAGTCCAACTAGGAGGAGAAAATTGATTAAGGTGATTGATAATGTTTAGTGAATCTCCTTCCAGAATGATGTTTTGTATGTTATAATCCTTAGCAACCCTTAGCCCCCATAGAGCAGCTAGGGATTTTGCATAATGGTTTGTCTGAATCCCCATTTTTCCAGCATAGGTAGCAACTAAGCAACCTTTATGATCACAAATTACACCTCCCCTACAACAATCCTAGGATTACCCTTGGAGGCACCATCAAAGTTTAGTTTGTGCCAGTTAATATCAGGAGGGTTCCAATGAATCAAAGACCTATCAATGTTTGAAGTATTCCTATTTTGCAGATTTGCAACTCCAATCTTCTAGTTGGAAAGAATATATTCTTCATTCTCAGGATATTTCTTATTCTTGGGAGGTTTGAATCTCTCAATATTTTCTTTAATAGCATGAGCAATCTTAACAAAGCTAATCTTGCAATGTTGTTTATTGTTTCTAAAAATGATGTCATTTCTATCTTTCCAGATCCTCCAGATAATATGGGGCATGACTAGTTTCCAAAGTCTTCTCACAACACAGTGCTTAAAAGGAGGATTCCATTGGGTCCAAAACTAGATGAAATCCTTTGGCACAGTCCAGAAAACATTGAATTTAGAAAAGGCATAACTCCAAATCATTGAAGCATACTCATAGTGGACAAAAAGATGCTTAATATCCTCAGACTCTTTTTGGAAAGGTGACATCTATTTGGCATTATGAATCCTTTCTTCATCAGGTTGTCATTAGTAAGAATTCTACCTCTGAGAACAAGCCAAAAGAAAAAATTAATTTTAGGGGTTAGTTCAGTCATCCAAATCTTGCTCCAATTAAACTCACTCTGGATATTTTCAAAGTAAGAGTTATAACCAAATTTGACCGTGTAATCTCCATCTCTAGAATTGTGCCAGAAAATTTCATCCTTAACTTCCAATTGATTCAAGGGAATGAGGTCCAATTGTTCCTGTAAAGAGGACATCATGAAGTTCAATTCATTCCTATCCACCGAGAGCTATTTCCATCTCTTCTTGTTACCATCAATTTCCATGTAATCAATGACCTTAGTACCATACTTATGTTCAAGGCTATCTTTGACTACACCAAATCTATCATTGAGGCTGAAATTAGACCAATTATCCCCCCAAAAATTGATGTCTCTGCCATTTCCCACTTTCCATCTACATCCTTGCTTGATGAAATTCCTGACTTGAATCAAGTTATTCCAGAAAATGGAACCTTGGGGAAGTTATTCATCATGAAGGAAAGAGATAGTTGTTTGTTGATCAAGATACTTGGCCTTAATGCATTAACCATTGATTCATTAAATTATATTTTATACTAATATATATAGTTAACAATAGGAAGAGTATTTGATTTGAGCAACATAGACATTATAGCCAATGATTACCATTGTTATAGTATAAAAATATTCCATAAAAGATACAACAAAGAAATAATTCAAATATGATTGTTCAAATATTCCATATTGTATGCATTTTTCA